>JANZLQ010000052.1:1604231-1620221 GCA_026212715.1 Elanus axillaris
AGTCTGTTTTGCCCGTGATGGTGATTAGTGAATGATGTCTCCTGTCCTTATCTCGACCCACAAGCCCTTTGTTATATATTTTTTCCTCTCCCCTGTCCAGCAAAGGGGGGGGTGGGGGGAGTGATAGAACGGCTTTGGTGGGCACCAGGCGTCCAGCCATGGTCAATCCACCACAGAGCCTTTCTAAAATAAGATAATCAACAAGTGCCATGAGTTCTTTGTATTCAGTTCCACTTGGCTCAGAACTATCCTGCCTGGAATGAAACAGTACATATCCCATGTTTTTCACCACCATAGATCAGTCCTAGAATGAGTGAACTGGGAATGGCACAGTAGGTGCTTCACTAACTATATGTTCTTCTAATCTCTCTGGGTGTAGATGACACTGTGTTTTCAGGGCAGATTTCCAAATTTATGATGGGGTGGGCATTGGGGAGGCAGAACCAAAACATCCTTTTTCCAGAAATTGTGATTCCCCCCCCCCTACCCCCCCTTATGCTTGTCATCTTTTATAACTTTGATGACACAGTGGGTGATCTGTCCTTCCACAAAGTCAATACAAAGTCAATAGAATTGTTACTCACTGCATTGTTCACAAGGACTTGTCAGGTGTATGTTAGTATTGCCACAAAATTCTTGTCAGCACACTCAGGCTAGGAGCATATGACTGCTGATGTCTGGCAAAAGTCCTACAGGATATGCTTCTAAAATTGATAAACCCACACAAGATAAGGAGAGATCAGGCCAAAGAGGCATAGTGGTAGTGCCATACTGAATAAAACATCTTTTCTTAGAACTTCCAAGGAATAGGTTTTAGGTCTCTGCTGCCACCTGTGTCTTGATAATATTCTCAGATATTCTTGTCCAGATTTTTTTTTTTTTTTTAAACTTTATGAACCCATGTCTTACCTTTTCTTATCCAGGAAACTGAAGCTTAGGTTATTTGATTCAAGTTTTGCTTTGCAGTTGGCAGTAATTTGAAGACTGAGGCCTCGTTTATTGTTCCCATGCTGGATGCTCACATGCCATTTCAAGCTTTAATGCAGTTAAACTTTGTAAAACTGTGTAGCTAGCTTTTTCCCTTATTGTCAAATAATCCTTCTTAGAATCTATTTACAAATTTTTTTTTTTTTCCCGGCAAGAGCTTTTTGGAGTGGTGAAAATGCACTTATACATTTAGGCCTACATTTTAATGAGTATTTTTTTAATTACAGAAATCAAGTATGATAAATTAAAATTTCCTCAGCAAAATTAAGTAAATGTGTCATCACACTGCATGATCAGAGACAAATTAATTAAGTTTTCTTGAACCTTAAGGACTGGTGGTTTTGTTTTGTTTTGTTCTCTGACAATGGCTAAAGAGTTAGGGAACTAGAAGTTTTCATTTATATTTCTTAGCTTTATTTTTTCTGTTAATCAGTAATTCTCAACTTCTCCCTGGTTTCTTTCTCAAATTTTGCTCTTTTCTTTATGAACTAGCCCAGGAGAAAAGAGTTGGGATGGTATTTAGTCAAAAAAGAGAAGCCTTAGGAGAGTTCATGATAGTCTTCCCATTTGTAATAGTTGCTATAAAGAGGACATACAGGATGTTCAGCAGAAGTTCGGACTTCTGTTGTCTTCTGAGGGTACGAATTTTGCCTAAATGATCTCCTGACCTCCCTGGTGGAGCTTTTTCCTTGTGATTTTTGTCTATTCTTAAGTTTTTTCTGAACCTTGAATCACCTTGATGGGGGAAAGTTACATTCACATTTGGTGACTGTGAAATACACTTTGCAGCTGTACTGGAATAGAAACGACTTTCATCAGTGTAGAGCTTTACTTGTCTGCTCTGTTGAAGGTATAGTCAGGAAAAGGGAGGTGAGATCTTTCCACTGATGGTTGTGAACTGACCAATAAGCATGTGTGTTGTTTAAAATGGTGTATTCCATTTGTAGTGCTACTCTATCATACTTTAATAATTTTTTAGTCTAAGGATTTTAGACAAATGATTCAAAGCATTTAGTCAAATGCTTCTCAAAAAAACCCCAACCAACAACAACAAAAAAGAACTCTTTCTCCTCTTCCTCCTCTGCTCTCCTCTTTTAGCTCATTATCTAGTCCCCGCTCTGCACCCAGGCAGAGCCCCAAAATGAATAATAAGTCTCATTGTGGGAATGACACTTGTGTGACCTTAGCAAGACTAGGTAGAATTACAGCTTTAATTGGAAATTGCTGCTGCTCTTTTATTGGTGTTTTTTAAAGTTATGTATTATTAGTTATAATGGCATTAGCTGTTTTGTCTTCTAAAATAATGCATTATTACTTTTCTGTAAGCTTAGAAAGGTTATCAACAATTGTGTTTTGCTTTCCATCTTTTCTATAGATAAGTATATTTTTTTTAATAGCTGAATTCAGATTGCAGAGGTGACATTGAGACTAACTGGCATGGAGCCAGATTCTGATAGCATCACAGTGTGGTATAGGTCAAGACTTAATTTAGTCTGGCTTCTAGTGTGAACAGATTCTCCTCTAATGTCATCTCTTTGCTCCTGGCATAGAATAATAGCTATTTCTATTTACATCTAATTTTCAAGCCATAAAATTTCTATGCTAGTACTAAAAAGGGAAGAAAGGTACAGGATATGGTGTCCTCACTATAGCTGAATTGTTTCTGGAAGAATAGAAGTAGGTTGGGCACCTGATTTTCATCCTGCTCTTCTAAAAATGAATAAATAAAGGTAAGATAAGGCTTGCATCTTTAAGTTGCCTAGTTAGTGTAGCAATATATGTTCATTTATGTTGTGAAGCCCTCCAGTTTCTAACTTAAATGAATCTGCTGCAGGAATTTAGTATGTAAAGCCTGTGTTTTGCAGAGATTATAGGTCCTTGTTAGAGAAATTTCAGTTAGCTTATACTTGTAAGTAGTATTTTGTCTTGGTCTTGTTTTTTTAAACATGTAGTAGAATCACAAACACATATTCCCATCTTCAATTTCCTTATCTTTCCTTGCAAAAATTTTCTCCTTAAAGTCCTTCATGACAAAGTCACAAAATGTATTCTGTCTCTCTTTTTTTAAATAAGCCATACTGTCCTCCATTTCTGGCAGTCAGGGTTCTGGTCTTTCCAAGTTTTCAATCAGTTATTTGGGAACTCTGCTGCTTGTTTTGTTTAGTAGCATTTGTATCATCTTCTCCTTACTGCTTATTGGGATTTGTGTTTTATATGCATGGGATCTTCAATCACCATTTTTTGGCATCTTAACATCTTGAAATAATTTAAGCAGCTGAGGGAGATCAATAGGTAAGGTCTTAAATATTCTTGATAGCCAGATACTCATATATTTTGCATTCAGAAGTCTTCCGGCCACTGTCAGGTTGACAAATGAACTGAGTTTTGTCCCCTGTTTACTTTAATGGCTGAGTGTTCAGGTATTCCAAACCCCATGTTCTGTCTCTGCATTGAAGTGCATAGGTCTAAATAGCAGGGAAGCTTCATATTTATTAGTTTAGTATATAGTATATTTCTGGATTAGCACTGTCAGAAATAATTGATTTTAAACATTTTTAAATATCTTCAGACTTAAACTCCAAACACAGAATCTTTTAACTGCTTCAGACTTGCACAGTGGGCATTTGGGAGAGGAGGATGAGAAGCTTAATTCAGTAGCTGGCTTTTGAACCCTAGAATTGAAAATGTAATTCTTTGTCACCTGTGTTACCTAGAATTATTTCTGGAATTTGCTATTGTCTTGCCTTAGCGTGTATACAGATATTTCAGTTAGTCTTAGATACTATTGCATTATTCCAACCTTTGCAAACAACTTCTAAAAAATCTATAGCAGTTACTATATTCTCTGATGTTATTTATGGTAAGGACTGGTATCAAAATACACACGCTGTCCTGCTGTAGGAAGGTCCCACACTCAGAATATACAGAATACCTGTTGTCACCATGTAAAGCATTGAGATTGTTGACACAGAAGCTGGAAGGTAATGCAGCATGTGGGAGCAAAATTTAAAAGACATTATAAACTATGTTAGGATCATAGTAATAGAATAATTGTTGTAAAATTCAAGACATTAGATATCATGAAGATTTCATTGCTGCTTAAAGACTTAGAAATAAAAAACAGGGAAATCCCATGGGTCTAAGTGCAGCCAAAATCTCTGCCAAGGTACAATTTGGAAAGATGCCATTTAACCTCCAAGAAAAAATGTGCCAGAAGCTTGGACTACTAACAGTGTTCAGACTCACTGCCTAAATAAATAGATTTTACAGTGTATTGGATGATGATGATATATAAAAATATATTAACAAATCCCAATAATGGGATAATACTAACATCTTAGTCCTACATATGATTGAAAATAAACAGAGCACTTAACATAAGGGAGCAGAAAGAAACTATTGAGCCCTGTATTACTGTTCTTCCTAGCCTGATTTCTTAGGGAAAACAGATTTACGCAGTCTTGTCTTGGTGACTGTCCTCATTTAGTACATTCAGAACCCACGGGCCATGTTCAGCCAAACTTAAACAGAGGCATAACTTGTCTCTAAGATTACTAAGTTTTTTCTAGGTTTGTGAAAAAGCTGCGTAGATAAGGAGAAGAGAAATGTAACAACAGCCCCAGTTTGTGTCTCCTGCATAAAAACTTTTGTGCTATTATGTAATGGAGAACTCAACTTTGGGGGGCTGGGGATTGGGAGTGGGGAACCATTAAATGCCCTGAGAGCAGAAAAAGCTTCAATTGCAGCTTGCAGTCAGCTGAGACACAAATCAGTTGGAAGCCAGGCCTCACTAACTCTTGCGTATGCAAAACTCCTGATTTAGTTCTATCACTGTGATGCTTAAAATTTCTGCTTACGGTGCACAAATTTGGAAACTGTTTACTTTTCCCAGTAAATTTTTCGATCTCTTAATTTCTCTTTTTATAGTGTAGTTTTTTTACTTACACCTATTACTGCTTTTCCAGTGTCATAGTATCCATGTACCTCCAGGCTAAATTCAGCTGCCATTGGTAATGCAAGCCACTGTCAAAGTTCACTTTTGTCCCATATTGCAATTAGCGGTATCATTTTCTTTCATTATATGACAAGCTTACATTCAAGTTATCTTTTCATCAATAAAAGTGTGTAGCTTAAAATGTCAAGACTTCAGTTCTGTAACAGAATTTGTGACTATAAGTCATGCTGATATCTTCTGGGGAAGGAAGAGGAAGATTGGATTCTGATGTACAGTGATTTTCTATGTAAAGTTTTTCTGTGTCTGTCATTGTAATGCTTCTTGTTGTCAGTGTGTACCAGACTTTCTAACATGGAGGATGTGTTGCTTTGCTTCAGGTTACTAGCAGAGTTTTGAAAAAAAATTATAAAAAAAATACTAGCTGGAGAGAAAGTGTGAGAGGGAGAGATGAAAGTGAAAAGATTTTACATTTTCTCTGTTGAGTGAGGTCTGCCAAAATTCTTGGATTGCAAAGTTTACAATGATTTTCTTTTGGTATTGTCTTAATTTCTCTTGGGATGCAATATGTAATCTTACCGAAATATCTTTGATTGGTAGCAGGGCCTAACAGGGGTTTATGAGTAGGATATGTATTATCATCCATGGACTTGGAAAGTTTATCTTTTAGACTAAAAAAATAGGGGAAAAATTAAGTAGTCTCATAAAATACCCTCACTGCACCTGCCCTTGCAAAGAACAGCTGAATGATGCCATTAGGTCCTGTACATTTCAATGAAATTGAAAGTTGCTGCTGCCATGGGGGTTCCCAGCTGCAGCAGCACTGGCTACTTCCTTTTCACATTTAATGCTTTGTCTGGACCCAGGAAAACACCTGTGAATTTCTGGAACAGAGTTTCTTTAAGGAAGGGATTCCTGTTACTTCCTGTGTAAGAGATTGCAATTCTAAGTTACAATTTAAAAAATGCTGACAGGGAGGGTAGAGCTTCAGTCTCTGGATGAGTGTTTGAGGCCAGAAATTTCTTTTTTGGAGCTAAATTATTTTCAAATCACGCTTTGATTTAAGAAAAAAAACAAAACAAAAAAACCAAACCCACCAGAACCAACAACGAAAAACCCAAACCAAAAAACAACTAATATTTTGCAGCAGTGGTAACGGATTAAAGCCAATCAGAAATAACCAGTTTTAAAGGAGTTTCCTTTGAACATTTCTTTACAAAACTTCCTCTTGAGCATCAGACCTATGCTGATAGTGGAAGTCAAGTATAAAACATTCTGTCTTGTTGCTTTTCTGTAAAGAAACCTAAAGCAAATTAATAAACATAACCCAGATGTTATTACTAGTTTATTCATTTGCATAAATTGCAAGACTCAATCAGTTTGTAGCTAGCTTCACATTTTAACTAAAGAGAATGTAAAATTCAGCTTTCATGGCAAGAATGATTGTAGGTGACATTCAGAACTTCTCTTCTGAAGGAACACATCAAGAGACTGGGGCCAGCCAACCTTTTCTCCTCCTTGTCCTTCATACAGCAAAAAGCAGTAGCTATGACCAAAAGTAAATGCTGAAAAGGCTAATCTGTGGAAATCTCCAAGCTCTTGAGGATGCATAAAAAAATGTTTGCTGAATATGACTAGAAGATGAGTTAGCTGTCTGTCTTGTTGGTTCTTTTTTTAAAAAAAACCTGCTATCCCTGTTCTGATCTTTTTTCCATCCTAATGATACTTACCTATACACCAGAACTAAAAGTGAGATAGATTCCTTGCTCATATGTGTCTGAATACAATTCAAGATGGAAGAGTAGTCTGAGACACAGAAAAAAAATGTTCCCAATAATAATGATCTCCTAGTACTTCTATGGTCTTCATGATTTCCCTAGGCATGAGTGAATTCACAGAAATAAAATATAATTGAAATTTAAATAAAGCCAATGCTAAAGCTTACTGCTTTGTGTGCTAATGCAGCAGCAGTCTGCTTGCTTTTTTTGGGGGGGGGGCACATGCTTCAGTGCTACTGTAGTCAGCTATCTGCCCTTGGAAAATTTTACACATTTCTCAGGTGTAGTACCTACCTTTAAATTTTCTTATAGTTTTTGTAAGTGAACCTCATACCTATTATTCAAATGACTAGTTGAAAAGAGAAAGATATCTTGTTGATAAATATTGCTGTGTGAGGCATTGGTTTTATATATAATTCTGGCAGCTGGTAGAATTCAAATGTGAGTAGCTTGGCAAGTTCAGCACGGGATAATCTTCAAGCTGCGAGTAGCCTGGATGAAGCCATAGTATGAAATAAAACCAAGAATGACTTCTCTTAAAAGTGATTCATCTGCATTCACAGAATGTAAGAAAACAGTGACAGTTTTTTCTCTGATGTTGACAGTGCAGTTCAGTGCTACCAGCTAGAGCTTTGCTTACAAATAGAGTGCTCACATAATAGAACACTTGCAATTTTTCCTATTTGTAGATACATGTTTTTGAATAGAGAACATTTCAATAATGGTTTTCAAGCTCACATAAGTGAAGGAAGAGGTCCTTTCTTTTTGAATTTCCATAGTTGCATTGTTATTTATTCATATTAATGTAGCACGTCTCACAGGCCCTGCTGTGCCAGTCACTATATAAACTCAGCATAAGAGGTTTGTCAGTTTCCAGAGAAATAGTAGTCTAAATTCAGTACTGCAATAGAACTGCTTTGCTTACTCATTGCCTGGGAAGCAATTTTCTTATTTTTAATGAACCATGTTAAAATAGGGCCTAGAAACCTTAATCACAGCAGAAGAATTGGGTTACAGTCCTTGCTACAGGACTGGCAGGGCACAGTGAGTGCTGGCTGCTCCTTCAGGCCAGTGAGCTGAGGAGGGGGCACACTGCTGCCAGCCAGGGCCCAGTGCCCGAGCAAGGCAGTCCCATAGGCTGTGGTCAGGTTCAACCCAGTCTACATCATCATGCAAATTCCCCGTGATGAGGCAGGTCCAAGGTCAAGCCAGCCCAGGGGTTGGACTCAAAAGGATCCATGGCTGCAGCAGAGCTAGAGACCAACACTGTGACAGCCTAACTCAGGCAGAGACTGATGGCCCTGGGCTGGGCTTAAATAGAGCTCCTGGGCCCATGGGCAGAGGTGTGTGTGGAGGCCCCGAGTGAGGCTGCTCAGGGCTGTTAAGGCCTATTAATGCACTAGAGGCCCTGGCAAGAACTCTTTGAGTGTTTAAGATAGGAAGAGTTGTTATAAGATGTACTTGGAGATGCTGTGGAGAGCTAATGTAGTAAAAGGCAGAGAAAATAATGTTTTCATAAGCCAGCTGTGTGAACAGCTGCATCTTGTCTGATTTTATCTTTTTAATGAAAAGATCTGAAGGCTACATAAATAATGGAAATTGCTGCAAACCCTCTGTATTGGTCCATTGCAGGAGCTGTCATGATAGATGCTGAAAAAGGATGAGAAAAAGAGTGTCAAGGAGTGGCATTGCAGACAAGCCTGGAAGGGTTTTGTTTTAGGTTGTCCATAATGCAGTGTGAAAGATAGCATTAATGTGTTTGTGGAGGAAAGGGTAAACAGGCAATGGAAATGGATGTTGCTAGCTGAGTGAGGGATCAGGCTGTACCAATTTACATACATGTATATTAAGAGCTCTAGTATCTTGGTCAGGGGTCATGAATAAGGGGAGGGGCGTGGACATTTAAGAGGTCTGATCCATTATTGTTACTGACAGGGAAAATAATTATTAATGGTAGCATTTAATGCTGAGAGTCATGTTCTGGAAGAACTGCCTGGTAAGTTGTGGCAGTATTGCTGGTAGAGGTGAAGCATCTGGACAAGAGGTTCAGTGGTTGACCAAAACTATTTTGAAGTCTGCATTGTTTCCTTGGAGTGCAATAGAATTTTCCAAGCAAATGAAACCTAGTCCATGTTCTTTCCTCCCCCACACAATTTACATCTTTTTCTCCAAAAGACCTCTTGGTTGCCTTGGAATAAAGAGTATTTCAGCCTCATAGGTCAAATACAGGGCAGGTGGTGCCCTTGCAGAATTTAAATAAGATATCAGCTTGTTGTCACCCGTAAGTACAGTGGTTAGAGGAGTTCTGCAGTGCAGTCACTCAAATGTCAAAAACAGAGGAAAGAAAAATTTTACTTCAGCAAATGCTCTGTACAACAGTTTTGTGAATTGCTTAATGCTATTTTTTGGCTTGCTGCAGTGTACCTGGCAGAAAATTATTAGACTGAGACACATATGCACACAAAAGTACTGTGAGTTTACAAAAATATATGTAGGCGGTTTCTGCATGTAGTAGGTTGAGGGAATTAGAGGGAATTTAATATATCCTCCATAGCTGGCAGGTTTAATTTGTCAGCTTGTGGCAAGGCTTTAGATGATAATGGACGCCAGTATGAATTAAAAAAACATACTAACTTTATCAATATCACAGAGTACAAAAGTATGAATACTCAGTTTTCTTAAAGTAAATACAAGGTTGTCAGCTGCAGTCTGTTCCTAAATTGAACACAATATGGAGAATGTGTGCATACATTTTACTTTCATTTTTTGTTACTATTTTCATTATCATTTAAACATTGCATTAACATATTGCCCAAATGAATCGTTTCAAGTACTGAATTCCATTTTATATTTTCTTCTTAAAAGGGGTGGAAAGGTGAAGAGCTTGAAAAATAATTTAGGTGTAACACAATTATTTAGGGTGGCACTTTAGGAAAAAATGGTGAAGTTTTTACTATTAACCTAGAAAACACTACAGGAGTTAAGAGAACTGGGCATCCAAGTATGAGGTAAGTACTAAACACTACTTAAATAGTCTGGAGCAAAGGGCCTCACAATACCAGAAGAGACCATTTTTTTAAAGAAAGAAGTCAAGCCTTGCATGAGCAAGGAGAATAGAGAAGGGGAAGAACAATGCAAACATTGGAAAAGTTGATAATAGTTTTTTCAGTGAGAACGAGGTAAGTGAATGGAAAAATCTATGAATTGATAAAGTGAGTCACACAGGGAAACAGCACTTGAGAACACAGTGTTTGAGTTTAAATTCCTTTCACTAAAACATTTTATACTCGTTTAAATCAATGTGTTTTATTATCTGATTTTGCAGAGTCAGCAGTAAACATTCTATTTTGGGGATTTATGCCACCCAGATCCTGACTGATTGCTATCAAGGGTTGTTCTCATTTAAGGTGGCATCCTCCAAGTGGCTACTGAACCAATATGCAGCTATATTCAATCCAAAGCACTTGATATTGCACATTAATCGATTTCCTTATCCTCCTGTATCAGTATTGAAAAATTACTGAAGCTTACCAAAGCTCATCATAAGATAAGAGACCATGTCATCCCTGTCAGAACAAGGCAGAATTTTATTTGATATTGCTTTTTTGTCATGATCAGTGGGCTCATACACATAAAACTACAGAACTATAATCTATGTCTTTATGAGGTATAAGAACAGGAAGGGTTAAAAAAGATTTGTTGTCCCTGAGGTTGGTTGGGTTTTATTTTGATGTGTCATGTGAGAGGCAGAAGGATTCCTGAACAGTATGCAGACATATGGAAAAAGAAAGATTTCTGTTTGTTTTCTGTGCGCGTTCAGGAGGATGATCTACTGGTGATGTATTTTTTTTTTGTGGTTTTTTTTGTTGTTTTTGTTTGTTTGTTTGTTTGTTTTCTGTAACATACTAAGGTTTCCCTGGTGCAAGGGCATGTTAATATATATCTTACCCCAAAAATATGTTTCAGAGCACATCTAGAGGAATTTAAAAATGGTGAGGTAATCAAGCTGAATAAAAATGAATAAACGTCACTGGTGAAAGGATTAGGTTGAATTCACCAAGTGACTGTCCTGTTGCTTTTAGGATCTATTAAAATCTATAAATAGTTTTTAATTTTTTTTTTTAACAGAGAAGGAACCTGACAGTTACAGGGTAAGTTTAAAAAATTAGCAAGGTAGAAATGCCAAGGCTGTACTTGCAGGAGCAGCTGAGCTGGCCAAACAGCTCACTGCCTCTGAAAATGAGAGGTCTTGCCACCCTGCCCTTCTGCCTTGCTTCCATCCACACTGTCCCGTCCCTTCCTTGGAGGTTGCTCTGATGCCCAGGAGACCCTTCCTTTGGCAGGCTGCAGTTCCTGACAGGTTCCTCTTTGTACAGGCAGCTTTTTGTCAAGTTGAGGATGACACTGTCACAATGTTAGCAGTGGTCAGATGAGCACCGGAGCTCATCTGGCAGCTCAGGTGTAGGAGTGCAGCTCTGAAGTGACAAAAAGGGGACCATCCTCATTCCCGCAGCAGTGATCTGTTAGATCAAGTCACGCCATCTCACATGGCTGTGTACTGTGCTTCAGGATGCAATGGCTAATTAAAACATTTGTGTTAGATACCAAACCTGCTTAACTGTTTTACAGAAATAAACTGCCCTGACAAAATTGCTTTTCCTTTGACGCCAGGTGTTGAAGTATAATTTGAACATGAAAAGAAACAAATAATTTATTTTTAAGTGCTAGTTCTCTTTTGTCCAGTCTAGGTGTTCTGCAAGATGGTATTTGTTTCTTTGGGGTGTCTAATTTGTAAGTGAAGATGTAAAAGTCTTAAGTGCAAAAAGCTAGCTTTAAAAGAGCTGATCAGGAAGCTGATAGAGCTACAGCCCTGTAACTATTGGAGGCTGTGAAACCCATTTTAAGAGCTGGATAAATGCTGAGGAGATATCCAGATTTCTGTTTTATTTGTATAGGAAATAGCTGTTTTAAAGGGGACTTGCTTCTTTCATTGCAGCCTGCCTGTGTGGGCTATAGTGGAAAAAGAATTGCTATGCCTTCCCTAGCAGGGCTGTGGTTACTGAGTATGCCCACTGCTGCATTAAAGAGTACGGATTAAAGCTATGTGAAACATAGTTTTTCATCTATTTTCCCCAAAGGAAAAAAGAGCAAATAGAACAAAAATGGTTTGAATCAAACCAAAGTCAGTAATTTATGCCAAAACTTGACTTGGGGAGATCTTGTACAGAGAAACAGAGAGTAACAGCTTTGACTTCTAGGTTTTGTCACAGTCTTTCCATTTTCCATGATGTCATATATATGTTTGTTCTACCATGCTGCTGTAGGATTTCAGTAAATAGCTGCATTTGGTTGGTTAAGGTATAGACTGCAATTGAGGCAAGGTTGGTTGCTTTTGGAGGGAGAAATAAAATCCTGTTTCCTTCCTGTATTACTGTTTCATTGTTTGAGAATTCTTATGCACATAGCCAAATTGGATGCAAAGCTAATTTCAGTTAAAAGAATTTGTGTTCAACTATATGTTCATGTACAGATGGAGAACATGAAGTGCTGAATTATTCTCAAAAATTGTCCTTCAAAAGAGGAATGAAATTATACAACTTGTAAAGTTAATTTTTATTATAATAATCTTTTACAAGTTTCAGAAAATCTTACTATTAACTGGAGCTGGACTTTTATTCTAGAAAGGTCTTGGGTTCTTACTGCTCTAGTATTGTTATGTGTATCTTTTCTCAGCCTGTAAAAGCATTTCTGTGTCAATGTAGTATTTAGGTCTATTTTATGAAAATTAAACCCAAATTTTTCTTACCAGCAGCTGACATTGATCATGCCCTGCCCCCCTCAGTAACCTTTAATGCTAAACAATGTTCCAAAAGGAAAATTTATTAGATCACCTATTTAGATTCTCTGACATCATTCTGTCATGGCAATGAAGTGATTTACATGGAAAAAAAATATTACCTCTGCTTTTAGAGAAAATGAGTTTATGATGATTAATGGTTTTACTGCAAGTATGAGAGGAACTGGAAATAGCCAGACTTTTTAAAGTGAAACATGGCCTATGCTCAGTTTTCCTCCTTATTTTCCTCACCTGTTGTAAAATGGTTTTGGTTTTGAGTAAATTAAAATGTACAAATTATGTCTTGTAACTGAAGTAAGCTATAAATGCAGGGTATCCATGGTAACATCTCTACATAACTGGAACTAGAGACAAAAGGGAGAAAGCAATTAGCCTGAAGCAGAGACTAAACTATTGTGGTGGTAGGGGACCTAGATCATGAATTCCATGAGCAGTCATAGTCACTGAGGGAGCTAGATGTTTCGTTTAGGAAGAGCAGGCTAAAGGGTGATCTCCCTCCAGCTGTCCCTCCTGGTCAGCAATTCTACGATTCTATGATACAAGTGACTTTGGGCAGAGAACTTAGTATACAGACTGGTCACATGAATGGTGAAATTGTATTTTAACAAGGAAGCACAGAGCAAATAATCTTCCCTGATACATGCCTTAAAATGACACTTGAAACATTTCCTTTAGCTTCATACAGAGCTCTCTTTTTTGCTTAGATGTCATATAAAATAACAAGTAATACACAAAGGCCTAAACTGAGATGAGAAGATGATGCTGAATAAGAACTCTGAAATATTTTCTATACATATGCTAACTGAACTAAAACCCAAAGGCCATTAAGGCAAAAGCTGTTCAACTATGGAAATACTTAAATTTAGGAAAAATGTAAATAGTGGCATTTTTTCCAGAGGGCTTATGGAACAAATTCAGTCCGATAAAAAGAAGGCAAAGGTTGAGGTGAACACTGCTGGCAATTTAATCTGCATGGAAACTTTGCATCAGTCGCAGGATGTCATATTTGGGAATGAATAGCACATAATTTCTGTATGACAGATCAAGCATGCTTTGCTGTGGGACCACAGATTCTGACCAGTAGGATGCTTAATCACAGCCTGTGATGAATGCTGGGGCACTAAGCAGTGTTCTGTTGCCTCAGTGGAGCTTTGATGCATAGGTCAGTGTGTTGAAATGTGGAAAATGAACTATTAAAACTGGATGAATTTACAGTCATGATTTGTCCTTGGTGACATTACTCGACAACTGTCTTTGAGTGCACACTTGGCAATGGAAAATCACTTGCTGTTGGATTCTGTGCCTGAAAATGCATTTGCAAGTAAAAGCACAAGTGTATTTAAACTAGTAATTAAAAATACTCTTATGCAGGTCATACTAACATTTTTTGGAAGACAGCAGTATCACAATAAGCATTTTAACTGTGGTTTTTTTATTCAGATGATTAATCCATCTCTTGCATTAAGCATATTGAATTTAGCATTCTATTGCAGTTCTCTATATGTAATCTTGAAATTTCAGCACTATCCTTCATTGATTTCTGCTAGCAGTCCAGACTCTTGAGAACTCTTCAAGACAGAACCATCTTTCCTGAATTACACAATTGTTTATCAGGAGCCATGTACTGTTGTTCTCTTATTCTTTGTTTAAATGGCTTGGCTTTTCCTCTGATACAGGTTATTGATGTTCAGTTCCCTGCTATGTGTCATTTGTTCATCTGGCTATTTGTTTTCTAACATGAATGATTTCCTTGGAGGAACAGCTAGAGAAGAATGGAAGTAGGTTTAATACATCAGTAGGAAGTGCAGATACAAAAGGATATTTTGTTCTCTGGAGTACCTCTGATTTGGTCTCCATTTGCTGTCATCAACAGCAATTGTTTGTGTCTGAGCGTGTATTTGTAGTGTTGGTGTGTTGTTTTTGTTTTGTGGTTTTTTTTTAGAGTAAAATCTGCATCAAGCTAAATCATCACTTGGATTTAATTTCCACCTTGTCTTCCCTGTTCAGTCACACGGATCAGGTGGTCTTTATTAGACCCTTCATGTTGCTAATGTTTAAAGCCTCCCAGGGAGCTATATGACAGCAGGTGTTTCAGTGTCTGTGTGACCTGCCTGCACTCTCTATTGCCTTTAGTGACCATGAGGCAGACAGGAGATATGTAGAGTTGAATCTGGAAGAAATTTTTTCCCCTAGTTTGGGACTTCTGTAATGCTCTGGGACTTATTCGGAATCCCACATGATACGGCATTCTGCCAGCCAGATGGTCGCATGATTTCTCTTGTGACTGCTGCTGAGCTGGGGGCCAGCCCCTGTGAATTTCATATATCACCAACTTTCACTGGTTGAAACCACCTCAAAATCCAGCTGAGATTTGCACAGTGACAACTTGGTAGTTGAGAGGATGGGTCCTGTTGGCAGGCATATAATTTCCTTTCCAGCAATCCTGTTGTTGGCTATTAGTTTTTGATCTGCCATGTCACCTCTGTTTCCTCTTGAATCATTGCCACAGTATGTTGCCAGCAAACATTTGCAAGGTTTTCAGGACAGCCTGAACTGTAGCTATAGCTAGGATGGAGGCTGGGACTCACATCCTGCAGGACTGTTCCCAGGCAGTGCACAGGTGCACAGGGATCTGGCACCCAGGCTTCCCTAATGTGAGAATGCTGGTGCTTGCCTAGGCTGGTGTCACATATGTAATGATGATGGCCTTGTTACATCCTAAATTAACCATATTGGTACTCCTCATGTAGTGTTAAGAGTTGCTGTCAAACTCTAGGCTTAGAATTGTGCTGTGCTGGGTTTCAACTAAGACTGCTTAAGACTGCTTTCAACTAAGCTGTGTGGCATCCAACTCATTGTCACCTTCTTACAAGCTGCTTAAAATAATTGCAGAAATAAGTTTATTATTATTACTAGAGGTTTCAAACAAAGGTATTTTGACTGACAAAGTTCTGGAAGTTTGTACTGATGTGGATATTGCTAATTTAGGTATGGGCAAAGGTTTTCTGTGGCTGAAAACTTTAAAGAATTTCAAGGTGACAAAACATGACTTCTGGAGACATCCAAACCATTGTTTAGGAGTAGGTTGCAAGACATTTTCTATTGGTATTCTTTTTCTGAATCACATACTTGTTTAAATGCCTGACAGAAAACAGAAAAGATTAATACCCCCCTCCCCCTTTTTGCTTTTCCCATTTGTTCTCCTGGTAAATGATGTCATGGTTTCAGCCCAGCCGGTAACAAAGGACCACGCAGCCGCTCACTCGCTCCCCCCCGCCCCCCTCCGGTGGGATGGGGAGGAGAACCAGAAAGGGAAAAAAAAAAGAAAGAAACCCGGACCCCCGAGGGTTGAGATAAGGACAATTTACTGGGGCAACACAAAAAGAGAAGTTAGAACAATAACGATACAAATAAGA
>JANZLQ010000052.1:1632074-1643172 GCA_026212715.1 Elanus axillaris
CAAGTCCTTCTCCTCAGGGCTGCTCTCAATCCACTCATGGCCCAGCCTGTATTTGTGCTTGGGGTTGCCCTGATGCATGTGCAGGACCTTGCACTTGGCCTTGTTGAACTTCATGAGGTTCACATGAGCCCACCTCTCAAGGTCCCTCTGGATGGCACCCCTTCCTTCCAGTGTGTTGACCGCACCACACAGCTTGGTGTCGTTGGCAAACTTGCTGAGAGTCCACTCAATCCCACTCCAAACCCACTTCTATGGCAAAGTACTGTCATTGTAATACAGGCTACATGCAAGTAGAGAATGTCCGTGCTTTCAAACCAAAACTTTGAGTACACAGAAAAATCATAAGTCCTATGACTGTGTCCTACAACTGAGAAAATGACAAATATAAGTTAAAAAATAACAAAAATAAAAATGTAAGTAAAATGTTTAAAGGAAGTGATGTCTGATTGCATCCTTTTGTGAAAGAAAGTGTATTTGTCAAGTTCTCAGTCAACAATTCTTGAACTTTTCCTGTGGCTGAGCTTACTAATTCTAATTCTGAACTAGATGGAAAAGGAACAAGGGAGGTGAAATGCAAACCACTGAAATTCATCTTGGTATATATGCTCTCCAGTTTTTTCTTTCAAATGCATTCAATTGATTAGGTATATTTTTAGCCCTTTAGTTTCAGATTTTACATAAAACACTGTGTGTCATATGTCATTAAAACAAAACCTCAGTATTTCTCTTAGGAAAAAAAGTGTTTTCAGTACTATATCAACAAAGCACCAACTATTCAGTGATAAGGAAATGACAATTTCCCCCCTTTCAGTTTTATTATCAGGGACATGTGGGAATAGATGCTTACATACATACAAGGCATTTAACTATATACCCAAATACACCTACTATAAAACAAAGAATTAAATAGATACATAGGGCACTTAGGAATCCAGATGTGTATGTACTGCATATTCATGATTTGATGGCTTGCCAATTTTTTCAGTATTAGAATGTTCGTCCCTCTCAACTTGTTGTACTTGATAAGAATTACGTTACTGCAAAAATGTTGTTATGTAGCTAGAAAGACATAACTGACATTTTTTTTTTTTTTAAATGAAGGATAGGTTTTTCTTACGTACTTAGGACCAAGTCCAGCAAGAATTTTAGGGACTACAATTCTGTGACACAAACCTAGTTCCATAATGGTAAAGAATTCAAAAAAGTGATTTGAACACTTACATCTCCTGAAATATTGAAAAACTGATGATATGTTTCATGCCAAAGAATGGCATTTCCAGTACCTGGCATACTTAGGTGCAAGACATCCACTGCAGTAGATTAAAAATGTCAGGGCAGCTGTTTCTGGAACCGACTCTCCTCCCAGCCTACATACAATTTAAAGCTTGAAGCCATTCCCTTATTTAGCAGCCCAGTCTGTGAATTTGGATATGGAAGACAGCAGTCCTTTTTCTTGGAACACACAGAATGTATAGCTTACATCTGACAAATACCATGTCAGCAACAATTCAGGACTTTGGTTCTCTCACAGGGCAGTGCCCCAACAACTAGTTGTGCTCTGTGCTTAAGTGTGGCATTCTCTCAGAGCTTTTCTTGTAGCAAAGCCAGCACAAAAGCATTCCAGCTTTCCATATTTCTGCGATGTGTACTCACTCCATAGACACAATGCCAAACCAGTAACTTGCATCAAAGCAACAGCCCAACAATCAGGTGAATGACCCAGGTTAATCTCAGTCCCACCATCACCTCACAGAAACACATCCATACCCCTTTGGTGCCATGACACTTTCTATCTGTAGTTGTGTAGTTGCTGTGCTTTAACTATATAGCACAGAAGGGCAATCTAGGGCAGCTAAGTCTTTATCCTGATTGATAGGGCATGCGGCTGTGCAGTGGGAAATGTGAACTAGCATCCCCCCTTGGGCTGGAAGGAAAATTAAACAAGTTTTTCTGTTTCTCAGGCAGGAGATCCAGCTAGCTGCTGTTACGTGGTATTGTGCGCACCATCACGTTGTCTCTCCTGCCTGCCATGCATTCAACCAGAAGCAGCCATGGCTATTTTGTGTTACATTTAAAAATCAAAATATGGATAAATGCATTAAAATATACAGAATGTGCCTCGCAAACCAGGTTCCAGCAAGAAAATGGCCACTCATGACACTAAAAAAGGCAGAATATTAATGCAAATGTGCTAAGTCCAGGTAGAGTACTTCAGGTCCAAGGCTTCAGGTACCTAAGGTGTCTGGAAGTAGTTGGGTTTTGCTTTTTTTAATTTGATATTTTAGATACGTACATATTTTTAAATAGCTATGATAAAGAAATTTGACACTACGCAGCACTGTACTTTCTTGGCCTTAATAACCAGTTGTTACTTTAAAGTATAATTGTAATGAATGAGAAACTCTAAACTGATATTCCAGTTTCATTTGGGTTATAAAAGTTAATTTCTGAAGTATTTTGGGTGGTCTGACAATGGTTTAATCTCTGAGCCAAAAACATCATTTAGTGCTTAATTCTTTCCAAGCAATTTATGTAGTCCTACAGCTGTTTTCTATTTAATAGCTATAAAGTATTTTTGTCGCAGTATGAGGGGGGACTTTTTCCAACAGCTTTCTTAATATTTTCAAAATAAAACCCTAAAAAGGCTTTTAAATTTGAAACTCAAATGCTGCATGAAATTTCTAGCAATCAAATTTAACATTTTAAGCTAAGAAAAAGGACTTTAGTGAAAATAAGACTTTTTAATACTTGCACCTTTCTACACTGATTTTATAGTTACAGTCCAAAATTTCAGTTCATGTCTTGATTAAGAAATTGTATCTTGGGAGAGTTACACTATGTAAGGAACCACAACTCAGATCTCCAAATCCTAACTGACCTGTGAAGGGAGAGGGAACATTAATATCTCTAGGGATAGGAATTCCACAATCTCTCTTAGACACTTGTCTTAGCTTTATCACCCTCATAGTGAAAAAATTTCTAATACTTAATCAAAATTTCCTATGTCCCATCTTGTGTCAACTGGTACTTGTCCTAGTGCTCTGCAACTTTAAGAGGTGTCTAGCTCCATGTTCTGTATAACTTTCAGTCTTTTTTTTTTTCTTAAGTATGTGAAATCATCCAAGCAAAGTCTAGGTAGTGCAGGAACGAGCTGCACGCATGAACAGCCACTCTTCAAGACAAGACCAACAGAAATACTGGCTGGAAAGAGCACTTTGAAGAACCTGTCTACTCCAGTGTTTCTTTTCTAGTGTTCCAAGGATGTTTTCTGGATTTTTGTCTTATTTATCCTTATTTGAGGAAGAAAATTCTGGTTTAAATGCACTAGAAAAAGAATCCTTAGGACCAACAGACCACTTACTACTCCTAAATGACATCTACTGAAGTGAAAGAAGAAATGCTCACCTGCAAAAAACTTGACGTTTGGGGATTCCATTTCTCTTCTGGCCTCCCATGCCATGTGTTAAGTATGCTTAAACACACCTGAAAAGGTGACATTATTAATACCACAGACAAATATTATGATAAAATTGTTCTGCTT
This sequence comes from Elanus axillaris, assembly GCA_026212715.1. Taxonomy (NCBI): domain Eukaryota; kingdom Metazoa; phylum Chordata; class Aves; order Accipitriformes; family Accipitridae; genus Elanus; species Elanus axillaris. Next base: position 1,635,616 of record JANZLQ010000052.1, read on the forward strand.
GGGCAGAACAGAATGTTAATGTTACATTTAATTTTTTTTTTTTTTTACAAACTTTTGTATAACTGCATTCTAAAAGACAAATTTGTTTCCTATGAAACTAACTCAGAATGAAAGCAGGTAAAAATAGTGTGGATAAGCAAGAACAGCATGTTAATAAACGCACAAGGCAACATAGATTACTTTTCTTCAAGGAAAATGTATGGATTCTAGTGGCTCCAAAAATAAATGAATCATGAATAGTGTCTGATTCTTTACTTTCCCCTTGAAATACTGTTCTAACACTTACTATTGTGGTTTTTAAAGATAATAATTCTGCTTAAGGATGTAAAAGGTGGTTTCTGTCACACAGACTGTCAGGGAATTGAAAATACTCCTTAACTTTTATGACTGATTTGGACTTGGAGCCTGTGGAGTCCTTGAACCTTATCACAAAATGGAACGATCAACGATAGGGAATACAAAGAGACAAAACAAACAGAAGAAATTTAGAGGGAAGTATTTGCCAAGACTTAGTGCTAGACCAAGAAAAAAGGAGATAATGTCTCCAGTAACAATAACATTCTCCATCCATGTTAAGAGAAAACCCCATGTCTAGTAATGGAAAGGGGTATTACAGCTTGTGAAAACAGGGAGCACGGGGAACCCATGAATGACAGTGGAATAAGGGAAAAATGTTAGCCTATGGATTAAATATTTACACAAAAAAAAAAGGCGGAAGGAGTGCCATAGAGCTACAGCCAAAGCTGTTTTGTGGGTCTGTGCTTCAGTGGAGACATACACACAGCCATCTCTGTAGCTCTGTAGAGAACTTCATATGTGCTGATTTTTAATATAAATAGAAGTTGCATCTGCCCGATATGCACTTGGCTTTCTCTCAGCTTTTCAGAGCCTTTAAAATGAACCACAACATACCAAGGAGATGGGGAAAGGAAGGGGGAAAGCTTGTTTGTTTTAACTTTTAATATTATTTCTAAAAGCTTTACTATTTTTTGAGAAAACTATCATTAAGTCCATATTTTAGAGTTACATTTTCTTTTATAAAGGATACTGAGGTTAAAGAAAGTCTTTATCTTCCCTCAAGAAAAGCACTTATGCATGGAAAAAGAGAGACAAGGCACTTGGCAAACACATTCAGTTGCAGCTGACATGAAGCATACTTTGTCCCTGGAAAGGGTATTTCAGCTAGCCAAAATATATTTCTGCCTGGTTAATTTAGCAAAGAAGGTGGAAAAGAATTCAAAGTTACTTGCTTTTTGGTCCAATCCAGCTCATAAAGGCTTTAAAAAATCTCCAACAGTATTCGGAAAGGAGATCATTCCCATCCAAAACTATTAAATCACTCTCCATTTCAGTTTGGAGACCAGTTTTAACCAAACGGCTTCTTCCAGTATGTTAGGAGTGGCTGATCATTTGAGTGCAAATGGAAAAAAGTCTCATCTGTTTCACTTCCTTGTTACATCTATATACAAGAACAAAGTTGACCTACCTTGCCATCATTGTAGAGGTTTGGATTAAATCTCACACTGTGGCCTCCAGTTGTTTCCAGATTCACAAGTGGAGGGGAATTAGGATAGTCTTGTGGAAAATATACATCAAATTCAAAGCAACCATTTGCATAAGGGGTGTCTGCAGGACCAGTAATGAGAACCTACCATTGTAAAAAACAAGAGAGTTTTCAAAAGAACCCTTATATTTGTCACATAGTTCAGATTTTTGTAAGTTTTATGAAGCATTTTATTTCCACATGCTACTTATCAGAAAATACTGTTAGACATCATAATCATATGCTTGCTGCAATCTGTTCATTTTGATACTCTGGGTAAGTAAAGCCTGCTGCTAACATTTATCTTTCCAGATTACAAATGGAAAGCAAAGCAGAAGGAGCTAAAACTCTACCCCCTGTTGGATGCTATTAATAGAATTCTTCAAACTTCAGGTCCAGAGATACTCAGTGTACTTCTCCATACCTACTGGTTTTAATCAACTTAAATGGTTGTATGCAAAGATGCATATTGACCATAATGGAGTAACAGAATCAAGCTTTTCTCTTCAAAATAGCTGAAGAAGAATGAACCTTGTTCTGTGAAGACTCTTTGGCTAAAGGAGCACTCCTGGGGTAGATGGACTCTCCCTACCCCCTGCCAAGTTACTGAGAAGTCAGGATCAGACTCTAAAATACTTACAGCAATTAAAGTACACATGAAATACTTCTGGCTTTCGCTTAATATTTAAGGCACCTTCTTAAACATTTATATGCCAAGCTGAAAGAGGGAAGTAAAAATAACTTTGCTTCTTTACCTTCATAATGTCAAGCCGCTCCTCATCACAACGTACAAAAACGCTGGATGAAGATGAGAGAGGCAGTGAGGTTGAAAGAGTCACAGCTTCTTGAGCAAGACGTCGGGCTCTGGCAGCACTGTTGGCGTCACTTGCATTTTTTACCTGAGACATGTAGTGGTAATTTACTTTAAAAACCAATTTTCCGTCATCATCTTCAGAAACCATTTCAAATGTATCTAGAAGAGAAGAAGATTTTAATGCATCAGGAAAACATTGAAGTCAATAATGGATTAGTCTTGGATACAGAAGCTGAGTATTAAAACCAGGAGTTTAATTTTGCATTATACTAATGCAAAAAAATACCTATTTTGTGAGTTAAGAGTGATCACAGAGAACAAAGCATTAACAGTCCTGGGTTGAATTAATTTCTGCAGCAAATTTACAAGCTTTCACATCCAACTTGTTGAATGTACACTATTTCTGATTTGGAAAGCTACCAGCTACTCCAAACCAGGAATATAATGATACTTATGAATACATAATAACGCTAATAAAGGAATCAGCATGAAGCAGACTGCCAGCAGTATTTACTTGTGTGGTGGTAGCACTGTTATTAAAGAGTCATAAAAAATTACAGTGAAGCTAGTTTTCTTTAAACACTTACTATGCAAAATCTGCAGCATGGCTGCCAGGTTGAAAAGGTAACATACAAATTTCCCTACCTCCTATTCTTGGCATAAACTCCATAAACATTCGTGAAGAAAATCCCTTACAAATACAACAGCAAAGAAATGTGATTTCAAATGCTGTCACTGCAACATTTATACTCATAGAACATGTTTTTGCAATAATTTTATAGCTCTTCTTGGATGAGATAATATTTTTTTCTTTATGAAATTTTTTTGAACATGTTCCCTTTATGGCCAAAAAAAGCACTGATTCCTATCACATTTTCCAAATGCAACATATTGCACTCCATGCAAGGACACAATGAAGTTTACTGCAGTTTCATTTTAGAAAACACATTTTGATCTGAATTCTATTCCATTTAAAAAAATAAAAGCTACATTAACAAACATATATATATACAATCATATATGAACTTTAAAAAAATCTACTAACATTTCCATATAATTTGAGAACTGAAAGACTCACAAATCACTACTGGAATGAAAATATGAACACCATCATTGAATTTGTCTGGCCCCATGAATTAATTGAGTATATGCTTAAAACACTTCTTATTAGTTCAAAGAGTACATTAGTTGGAAACCTGAAAATACAGACTTATGTAATTTTCTGTATGTGAAAAGTATTACTGGTTGCATATGTAAAAAAGTTGGCACCTCTGAAAAATAATTCAGGATTCCGTCCAACAGATTACATATTTCTTCAGTATCTGCTTTCTAAAACACAAATATTCACACTTTTCAACCTACCAAACTGGAGTTTTTTCATGACAGCCACATACTTTTCTTCAAGAGACCGTAAAACAGACAAAGGCTTGGGCTTCACAGCAGCCTTTCTGGAGTATTCAGCCATCTTCTTTTCTGTTATATAAAATGTGATGATTATTTGTAGTTAACCATGTAATTGAGACAAGTACAGCAAGCATTTGGGAATTTATTTAACTTGAAATGACATTTTACAGTTACTTTGTTTGCAGAGAAGTCTCAAAACTGGGGATCACTCACAATATACAAATCTGTTTTTCTCACTACCGTATATTTCATTTTCTGAACAAGCTCCAAGTAAATAAAGGTCATAATCTCAGCTCAGAAATAAGTCGTGACTGCTGCTGCTATGAATATTCTTGTATTTTCTTTTTTTTTAAATTTAAAATAGGAAATATGACATACACTTATGTGGATAGACATGCACACATGTATTCTTGATGCACTCTCCAAAATACGAAGCTGATTATACATGCCTCTAAAATCCACTCTCCTTATTAAGTTACTTAAACTTTAGTTTTCTTTACTAGACAACAAGATGGTCCTTTGAACATCTGCAGGTTCAATCCATGATTTATGATTTTTGTTCTGCATTCATCTAGTTAAGAGTTAATCTAATTCATAAGATTTAGTTTTAACAGCAAAGGGTTTACTATCAAAGGTCATGTATGTTGTATTCTGCTGAGAAAAAAAAAGTTACTACATAATTGTGCTGAAAATTGTGAGGTGTACTCTAACTTGCCTGAACTATTCTGTTTCCTGATCAAAACATTTAAGACTACCAAAGGTCCAGCTGTCTTTGAAAATATAGTCAGTGGTTGGGGGCAGTAGGGGAGTATTTTTTCTTGCTTTTAAACTAATTTGTAAGATATCTGTTAACAAATGTATTACAAATAAACACTATACAGTATTTACAAAAGTATTTCTATTTTACCTTGGTTTGCTTGGCGCAAACTGGTAGTAGCAGCATAAACTATCTCTGCAGTCTTTTGAATGTCTGGTACCAAAAGTGTCAGTCCCTCTGGTTCTTGATCGGAAGTATCTGGTTTTACTCCTGCTTTAGCTTTGTCTTTTTTAGACCTGTTTTGGGCAAAGAAATAGGAAGTAGTACGAGGGAATATTTTTCAACCAGTCATACAGTACTCAGCATATTTGTCAACAGGGAAAAATACTAAAGATTAAAGGATCAAGGTTAAAAGAAGTCTTGAAATGGAATGTCTCTATGTATCTCCAGGTTAATCACTGAACGTAGCAATGAACTGTGACAATACCAAACATACAGTCTTGATTTGACAAACAGAAGTACATCTGATATGAAGGGTAAAATTATGAGCACACAGCCAGTGGCAGTAGTACATGAGTTTCTGCTTCAACCATTTAGTACTTTTGATTGTTACGCTGCATGCTGACCTTATCTTTACACGTTTTCAAGAAGTATTAGAAAAGCTTACAAAATCAGTGTAACAAAGATCATGTAATGAACACTCATTTCATCCACCCATGCAGATCCATATGCAAAATCAAGTCCAAAATAGGTAATACTCTTTCCTACTACACAATACACTAGCAGTTATTTAAAATACACTAATGCTAAAGCAGTAGGAAACCTCTAGTAAAAATTCACAGCATGTCTATGAACTGCAACCCAGGCATCACAAGAAAGTGGGTCAAAAATTAAGTTTGTCTCTCTCTGCAGTTCTCTTCTGGGCTATAGAAGTTAAGACGTTTTATTTCAATAAACAGTTTAATGTAACATAATTTTATAAATCTTACAAATATAGCAAGTGTCTATTATATCGGATGTTTATAATCAAAGTATTGCAAATTAAAACGTCAATTTAAACACCTCAGATTTTTATAATGAAATAATTTGAAAATACAGTATATACTAACACTGTTGTTTGATAGAAGTTCATTGCCTAGTAATTTAATATATATTTAAATATTTAGATTGTGACAACTCAGTCTTTACTAGCATATATATTCAACTGTTGAAATGAAGACATGGTATTTGATAACATAGTAACCTAAATGTGCATATTTGAAAGCTTCTGTGTTTTAAGAGCTAGCATAAATTTACACTGTTATCCTGCAAAACTTAGGAGATTTTAATGCTAACAGTGCCCAAATTGTTTTACTGAAATTTCTGTAAATTTTTTGTTTTAATAGCACTTGTTCATTTTAAGACTCAAACAAGTTCAATAGCCAAGAAGCACAGGTTTTCTCTTTCCCACTACCATACCTAGAAACAAACCAGAAAGCTATCTGCACAAGAAAAATTAGCAATTTAATGCTTTGATGTCCCAAACATATTTCAGCAAGGACCACACACTATATCCTTTCTGTATTTTAATCTAAACTGAAATCATGAATAAAGAGTGAGTCTCTAAACTATTCAGTAGAGGTGATTACAGCAATACTGAAAGTCTTTGTACTGTACCTAATCAAATGAGAATATCCCTAGAGTGCATTAATAACAGATTTCATTAATGCAGCATGGTACATTTTCTCTGTTCCAGATTTAATCCAAAAGAATGTTAGCCTATTGTTGATTTCAAGCAATACTGAGCTTTCAGGTGCTCAAAGTTAGGAGGAGGGCATCAGAGCCAAACAGTGTTGTTCAGCTTTTGAGGAATAGTTTGAGACAAAGAAGCAGCATCTGCCTCTCCCGTTCATACTTTCAAAAATCCCCATCATTGCCTTTTCCCTTGTGGAAATCTAGGCCAGTATTTTTTAAATAACCTATTAAACAGGTTCAGAAACATATATTTAAGCCCACTAAACCTCAGGGATAACCTGTTTTATCATCACAGACGTGCTAGCAGCCACCAGTCTCAAGAAAGGTGTACACATTTAGATCTGATTGCTGCTGACGTAGAATGCTTAAGCTATTTTACTACAAAACCCTCAGAGAAATTTTGGCTAAAATGAAATGTCAATGGGCTTATCCAAGAGAAAGATCCCTGAAAAGCAATTAAAATTGGTAGAGGTACTGACAGTGAGATTAATTCTTACAAATTTATTTCCAAGACACTTGTCTTGTAGGTCTTTCATCTTCCACACAGTTTTACAATTTAGACTACTACTTTTTTTTCTTTCTACTTGGTCTTAGAATCAAAAAAATTCAAATGTTGGCCTCATTAGACAAAATACTTAACTACATGCTTAAAACCTCCTGCAGATATACTGAGTTACTGACAGTCAGCTACCTAAGCAGACAAGGAATGTGTATCTAGTTGAAACAGTAGGAAAAGGAGACATCTACTCAAAAGCAAATTCTCAGTATCAATAGTAAAATTTCCTCTCATTCTCCTGGCTGTCCAGAACAGTTAACACTTCAGTACTTTTGTACTATCGAAAGAGAATGTATTTTCTTAATGTCTCTTTTACCACCAATATGACGATTCTGTCCACTGTTACCATGAGCAAATTAGACAAAACCCCCCTCTCCTCAAAATACATTTTTTAAATCAAGCGTTTACAGAACCAGAATAGTTCTACTGTCACCTGTAGTTATCTGGAGCTTGTGTGATCATCTACGTTACCAAGTTGCCTAACTCCTGAGTAGGGCCATAACTGTGTGAAAGCAGTTTAAGAAGCAAAGTGCAAGAATAATTCTACCTCAGACACACCCCCTGCCCCAGGTCTCATATTTGACCTTGATTCTGCCTAATCAGGGATTTCAGTCAGTTTCTTAGGGAGTATAAGCTAGCTGGCATCACAAAACCCCCAAATCAGACATACTGCCTTATCAACATTTAATTTTCCCACACAAGTCATGCTTGTATATTCTAATGGTTGGGGTAAAGGTAATTCCCACCCC
>JANZLQ010000052.1:1651128-1663282 GCA_026212715.1 Elanus axillaris
TACTTAGCAGCAACTGAAAACATCAGTGTGTTATCAACATTCTTCTACTGAACTCAAAACACAGCACTGTACCAGCTCCTAGGAAGACAATTAACTCTATCCCAGCTGAAACCAGGACACACCTGTAGTGCTAAAGATCCAGCAGGTCCTCAATAGTTGTTTATTATTAAGATAGTGAGTGAGGGAGAGATACAACATCTGAGATAACATCAGTGTTTCACTTCTGGAAAGCTTTTATTTATTTTAAGCATGAAATTTTCTTGAGGCCACAAAATACAATTTCAAATCCTTCAATGCTTGCTTGCACTCTCCTTTGCTAAACAAATAGCTAAATTAAAAATTACTGTCATGAGGGAAACTGAACTGACATAACTTTAAAATGGGAATATTCTCCAGAAAGACAGGAGAGAATTTCTGGTTTTAGCAGATTCGACTCGCTTGCACTGCTTTGCAATTGTTCCCACATGAAACAAATGAAATACATTCACTTGGTTTTGATTGAAACAATCTTTTAGGGAACAATTAACGATTTCTTTTACCTTAATGCTAGACTCTTCCAACTCAATTTCTTGATACCATTATGTGCTTTACACTACTTTTGTCCAAGGCCTTTACTATACTGACCAACAGTTATGACCCATGCAAGTGTGTTTGTCTGTCCAAAATGCCAGAATTTCCCCCATCCCCAATCTAAATCCTAAAAATGTTTTTCTGGATAAGTATCAGAATCTGGATAAGTATCAGAAAAACTTGCCATAAAGAACTCAAAACTGGCACATTACTGCTTATTACCTTGATTTGGCAGTTCATCTACTCCTTGTGCCTACTTTGCTTTCAACTGAAAGAGTATGCCAAACTGACTACAGTATATGTTTTCTGCAGATACAGCTCTGCTTGAAATAGGTTAAGAAGACTTGAGCATTTTTTTAATCTCTATATTTACATGTAATTAGATGTTCCAAACTGGATAACACTCAGTTTTTAAGGCACTATGTTTAAGCCACTAGGACTACAAGACACTCCTTAGTAAAATACCCCTCTGGCCCAGACCTACTGTTTGTGAACCTGTCCATCTCCTCCTACAGATGTCCTAACAGCACCTTACCAGACTGACAGAGGCTTAGCAAGCCTCCAGCAGCATTCAAACTAGAACCCCAGTGCTCAGGCTGTACGACTCAGACTCCATCATCATCTTTACTGATTTTAGTGTTCACAGCATATTTAGTTAGTTGGGATTTATGAAAGACATCTTCCTTTAGATATCATTATGTATATGTTTGGGAAGAGTATTTCAGAAATATAAATGATACAGCTTTGTAAAAATAAATATTAGATCCTGTAACTAAGTCCTTTAAAGGAACTAAATTAAAATACTAAAAACATGAATAAAAATATAGAATACACACCTGCAAATTAACAAATCCTATTTCTATCAAATTGAAGCAATAGAACCTTTGGACTACCATCCTCACATATGGGTATTTTACCAACTAAGACACCAGCAATTTGGATTTTAAGCAAATATAAACTTCAGTGAAGAACAAGTGTTAAAAGCAATCCACATTTTTCTTCAAAGTATGCTATTCCTTGAGAACATATCCAACTTTTTTTTACCTGACTGAATGGGGCAATGGAGGTGGAACATAATTTACTCAAATAAGGTAGCTTCTTGTGTGTAGGAAAAACTCCAACACATCACAAAATAGAAACAAATACTTTTGCTTATAGCAGAGCTATAATTTGAGTAGCATTAGCACATGTTAAATACATCTGATTTTTTTTTTATATGGGTACTTCAGTTTTTTTTAGTGCCGCCTTATACATTTGCTTTATATGGGCATGCACATAAGCACACCAAACTGCAAATACACCACATTCCTAAGAAAATGAAAATGGGAGATTAAAATTCTTGGCTTTGTAAAAATGACTGATGAATATATTATCCAGGACACTCTGTTATCCCAAAGTCAAAAACATTATTGAATAATGACAAATATCTTTTCCAAAAAGCTCAGTTTGGTGCTCCTCTCAGACTCCCAGTCTGAGTGTGCCTGGACCACCCTGGCTGTTAGGCACGCACAAACTGCAGGGTCTTTCACATCTGTCCATTTTTGTGCTGTCAGTGCTCCCCAGTTCTGCAGGCAGTGAATTGCTGAGGAAGGTCCAACCCCCAGTACCAGGGACCAGTTCAGAAGCTCCCCCTTGTTGACACTCAAACGGAACTGCTGCTTGAGAGAGCCTATCTGAACTTTTCCTATGTTTCCTGAGCATTTCTTCAGATGACTACTATATACCACATACTTACATCAGAAGAGAGGTAAAGGTTAAATTATTTTACTACTAGACTCAGAGCAGGAGTTTGCCCTCAGTTTTTATCCTGCTTCCTTGTCTGCCTTAAACAGGGCCGGCAGGACAGGGCTGCATGGCGACAGTAGTGTTGTTGTCTTGGAGAAGGCCCCAAAACCAGTGCCTGGAACGTGGCTTTTGCACCACCTGACCCAGTCTGCTTCCCCTGCAAGCTTCCTATGTACTTCTCAACCTGCATTCAGTAAATACACATCGAAGCCTCACCTTTTGGTGATACCAGTGGTTAACCAGTTCAAACAGTGGAGCACGAAGCAGAGCACGAGCTAAAAACTGCTGAACCTGGAGCATGAGCAACCAAGCTGCAGGAGACCTAAAATGTCCCATCATCAGTGGCCAGGAGGCAGCTGTGACAGCCCAGCGTGAGGGAGCAGGGCCAGGAGGTGACAGAGAGCAGCAGGGCAACACTACCACTGGGTGGGCAGCAAGAAGATGACAGCAGTGCTCTTGAAGGTTGGAAACCCAGTGCTACCACAGAGAGCTGATTTAAAGGATAGTAACAGCAGCATCTTTATTACCACCTTTGTTTTATTAATTGCAGGAATTAAGTTCTAGAAGGATGAGTGGACATGTCCAAAAAACAGGCCAATATCTTATTGTCCTTGATAATTACCAAGGAAGTTCACTGTAGCCTTTCTGGACATTAGGCACCATGCATATATACTCACAATTCACATCAAAAAAGCATCTCAGGTCTAAATTTATTCTGTTGCATTTATGAAAAGCAGAAATCTCAGCAAGGTCACTGCCATTTACTAAAATAGGTAGGGATGGCAAACATCTGGAAAACATCTCATGGTTTAGGGGGATAAGGTCTTATCCCTCCTTCCCATTCCTTTGGGTAATAAAGGTCAAGTTTTACTGGAATCACTACAATTCAGTTAGCCTCTTGCCACAATATTCACAATTTAGAAAGACACTGAAGGCTAAATAGGTAAAAAAATAGACATTTCATAAAACCAGATCTCCTTTATATGCTAATAACAAGCAGTTTGATTTGGGGTGATGGTGGAGGGAGTTATTTTAAGAAGTCTTGACTTTCAGAGACTGCTAAGCGTCCCATCTTTTGAAAACTGCAGTCTTTCACAAATGCCTGAAGATCATGTGATATTAAGGCACTGATGACATTTTTGCAAACTTCTAGATACAGCCTACTTATTCCTGGGAAACAACTGATTAACATTCAAAGATTGTGTGTGTGATTTCAAAAAATTTCAATTGCTTTCCACACATCTATTTATTCATCACCAATATAGATCTATTTCTTACAAAGACCTAAGACTACCCATATGCATTTACAACCTTAATTTAATGAAAAAGCATATGAGGGCAGGTAGTTTCATAGGATCAAGGTATCAACTTAAATTGCATATATATCTGTAAAAAGATAATGGCCCAACTGAGTCTAATACTCCTTTGCTTTCTTTCAATATTATACAGTATTCAAACAAAGAACAGCCAGGCCTAATGGCCCATTAAATGGATAGTACTGAACAGCAATAAATTTTTTTTGCAATTTGTTTAACATCCTCGATACAACTTAACTGGCTATGAATAAGATTATAAAACTTATTTCCATTGCAAAGGATATTTAAAACATATCACAAAGAATATGCACATTTATTTTAAAATAAAGGAAACTATTAATATAGCATAACCATTATATCAAAAAGTCTTCACACTTTACAGCAGATTAAAGAAACAAATAGAGAAGAATAATTTGTAACAAAATGAATAAAAGGTCTGCTTTACTTGCATCTAACGTGAAGGCCTTTCCACCAGGATTCTCACTGTGACTGAACTACCCCAAAGGAGCCTACAAACTCAATGTAGAATAAAACAGAACCGACACTTGAGGAAAAAACCCAAACACATTTACCAGTTTTAAATAGATCACATTGCCAGATGCATACCCTCCTTGTTTCTGTGCTACGTGAAAAGCTATATATATGTGTATATATACATATATGCTCTCAATCTATCTTCTGTACATCTTTTCTCATTTACTATACTCACATCATTTAAGGACTTCTGGTATTTCAGTTATTTTAGAGGCCCACAAAGCTATGACTATTTTTTCTTATATGCAATTTCTTTTTACTTCTGACCAATATACATGACTGCCTTCCTGCCTTTGTTGAAGGAAAGAAGGGTGTGCTGGCAGCCACCGCACAAGGCACCACTGGAGACTCTTTTCGGATGGTCATGAATGGACAATTGAAAGGAAAAAACTGAAAAGAAAAAGGTGTTCTGGAGAGAATGTACATCTAAGAACAGAAAATACAAATTTAAATAAAAAAATTCTTGCAAATGGCTACAAGTGTGGCTTACATTTAACAGATCAGAAGAAGGGGGGAAAAAAACCCAAGTTAAAACTTGAAATGAACCTCTGTAATTAAAGATGAAGCTGATTTCTGATTTTATAATTATGCTTTCATCTCCTATTCCAAGGGGCCTCCTTCGTGCATGGGGTAGAGGTCGCAGTGACCCAAGTGACGCCTTCAAGTCTCATGTTTTATTTTGGTTTGGATCTATTTTTCTCCCATTTCAGTGAGACTTTATATCTTCCTGGAAAGATGCATGATTGTATTTTGTTAAAGATTAGTCTAGAAGTAGCCATCTAATCCTGCCTCTGTTTTAAGTAATGTGAAAGAAAACCACTGACAGTTATGTAGAGCAGCTATATTATCAAACTATTCGTATCATACACTTGATACATATCAAGTATATCCAAACTTCCCCTGCAAAAAAATGAAGAAAATACCTTTGTATTCCAAGACTCCTATTTTTTTCTTTTATAATATTAAAGCTTAAAAAGGTATGGTCTCAAAAATTTAAGATGCTAAAAGTAAAATAAGACATTCTCATTACCATGCTACTGCAGTACCACACACACCTGCCACTACATTTTTCTTTCTTTTACCTTTTTTCTACCTCTGAATAATTTAAAAATAGATCTTAAAGTTCTGTTAATTTTACACCATTTCTAAAATATGCTTAGTAATTACTGAGAACATACTTTCGATGCCTCAGTATATTATTCACAAACCTAAAACCCAAAGCCATGATTAAATTAAAGACTTCAGGATCTCATTATCATATTAAAGACTCTCAGTAGCTACAAACACCACTGTTTAAAAAAATCACACAAAGGAAACACTCATTTTGTGTTTTTAATAAAAACCTTCAGAGACTTGTGGCCACAGATATTGCCAAGCACGAGTGAGAGACACTGTCTTTCCAATAGGGCCACACGTCCTTTTGTTAAGTATTTTAAAACCACAGCCATTCCTCAGCCCCCCTTTACTGCACCTTTGCCTGCACCATATGATCTATGAATGCAGTCCACACTGCAGGCAATAGTGTCAGTTCCAAATACGTCATGCTCCGCTGCCTCTTGATTTTCTGTTTCAGAATCAACCCAGGGCAAACCTCTTTTATAATAGGCCTAATTAACACCCTGTGTTCTGCTCCATTTTGGTAGAAAAAGATTGCCTACAGAGTATTTCAAAATCAGATCTCTTTAAGAAAACATTAGCCTTTGGGTAAAAATAAAAGCTTTCTAAATATTGTCATCTTGTAATAATTTTATTAGCTTGACTTTTTCTTTACTTTTCTTTATAGGAATAACACAAGCATTTTCACAGTACCATTTTGAGTATCAGAAGAATGCCATCAGAAAAGACTAGTCCCCTTGCATAATGAAGCAGGAGAAGGAGGGGTTAAGCTCCCTTACAGGTTACAAGTTACAAATCCTATGTCAGGGCAGTAAAACAATGCAAGAAGGGTTGGCCTCTGAATTCAAGGCATACAGTACAAGCTGATTATTATTATTGTTCAGATACAGCCTTATAATTTTGCTTTTTTGATGCCAGTACTGAGTCCATTAGCAGTCAGAAAAAAAAAATCAGATCCAATGTTAGAAAAGATGAAGAGAAGTTAGAAATTAGTTAATGAGACTGCATTCAATCATTTGTACTTTATGCTTCAACACCATGTGCTTTTTTCCCCCTTCTCAAAGAGACAAGACAGAACTGGAAAAGGGATGAGAGAAAGATGACTAAACAACCCAAGGTATGGAATGAGCTGCTGTACTATCTCAAATGAAATAAACTAAGACTTTGCAGCCTCAGTCACTAATGAAGTGTATCATAAAGGTTTTTTTAAAATTATGAGTGGTAAAAAAAGTGAATGGGGTTGGACTAATCAATACATTCAGAGGAATAGGCGCACCATTAGAAGAAATAGTGCCACTTGTAAAAGAACATACACTACACAACACATTGCTGTTAAACTTTGGAAAAGCTTAGCACTAAATGCTGGGGCAGTAAATATTGTTACAGGTTCAAAAGTAATTGGATAAATTCATGTAAGAACAGGCCATCAAGGGCTGATAAATGAGGAGACACCACCCTTAGCCACATACTAGCAATACTGAGGCAGCATCTGTATGTCAGCCTCATCCCTATATTCTCCCATAGGCATCTGTTATTGTCTGCTATTGGTGATAAAGTAACAGGCTAATAACCTTGGTCCGTCTTGGCATTGCTAGTCTTATATGAGTCTTCTAGGAAACCTGGAAAAAAATGACAGTTTAACTGCAATATAAAAGGAAAACTGTGTTCAATTATAGAAGCAAAATGCATTGCTCAAGTTAGTTGGTCAGTCATCTGGAGTTAAGAGTAGTAATGTGGCTCAAGGGAGCAGAGCATTGCTCTTAACTATTTCTGGTTTGCTTATTTTGAAAGAATATTTGATTTTGGTGAAATTAAGTATTTTCAAGAAAGTTTTGTTTACAAGTCAAGTCAAACAACACTTAAAAGCATGTCACAAATGTACCCATGAATCCAGAAAAAAACTTTGCCAGAAAAAGCACGAGATGTTATTTCATTAGGCTGGTGTATACAGTTAAGTAAATAGACACAACTTCCTCTGTTTTGAAAGGACAGGAAAAAGAAACCCAAATGATATAAAAGACAAAAAACAAGTTGAGCTTTTAAAGCATAAGTGACTACTAAAACCATACCTGGTCCTCAGTTCTGGAGATATTACTATTTCCATGCCACACTCTAGTCCTTGATAATGGAATCCATTAGATACATCACTCTCTGCCATTAAATAGTGCTCCAAATAATCTTGAAAATGTAGTCAGCTAATGAAGGGATGCTTTTTGGGGGCTACAGAGCCATCTCACATGGGGGGGTGGCAAATAGATCATCAGGTAAGAATAATTAATGAAGACTAAAAATGCAAAATTCTATATTCATTGGTTTTGTTTGAAAAAATGGCCCAGTACGCATTAGTGTAGAAAATATGAGAACAGAGTACTGTAGAGGAAGTCCATACTGCCCGGGATACAATGCCACTGCAACTTTTAAGAATCTCGCCTCTGAAAGATCGCTGGTTTTACCCAACATCAGTTCTTTAAAACCAACAAAATATGAAGAAACACAATTAAAACATAAAGGTATAACCAAATCATGCTTGTATCTAAATCTAGAAAACAAGTGTAAAGAAGCATCAATGTAAAGGTACAGGTTTGCTCTATATTATCTAATAAATACAGAAAGAAAGGCATAGATAAAAATATGAACAAAGATATATATATATATATATGAAAGGCTTTCAGAAACTGCATGAGAATAAAGGGTTTTTTTGCCTGGTCAGGGGATGTAAAAAACCCCTTCATTATTAATACAACCATTTACTACAGCATTTAGGAAGATAAAAAGGACCAATAATTTCTATTTGAGGTAGATGTAATCAAATAAATGTGATATTAAGGGTAAGCTAGAAGTGTCGAATTAATTTTCCACTTACCCAAGAAAATAAGAAAAATATTTTCTGCACAGAAAAGAATACAAGATTTAAATAGTCTGCAGATAAAACCTTTCTTGAAAAAGCAAAAATAAAACCAAAACAGATTAGGTGCAAACTTGCCTACCACCTTATGTTAAGTGTCTCAAGTGCAGGCACTCCACAGAGATGAAAGGAAAGGTATTGCTACTCTAGGAACACAAAGCAGGATTTTTAAGGAAGTTAATCTGGCTTTCATCATCCCTGCACTGGAGAAAGGAATAGTGATTTCACTATTTTTGGCAAAGGAGTGGGCAAGCAGCCACCCTGAAATGGTCCTCAGTCTGAGAATTACCCCTTCCAGCCCATAAAACAGTCACTAGTATTTTACAGTAAGATGGGAATTGAAAATAAGATGGAAACCTGCCATTTCATTGCACATGCTGCAGAAATTGACATGGAAATTCAAAATTAGATAATGAAGTTATGGGGTGTTTTTAAACCATTACTTCAGCAGATGGAAAAAGGCCAAGACCTGGGTCTTCTGTTGTGTCAGCAGAGGATACCAACATTGTTACTGGAATGAAAGGATGTCTGCTTCCTGTGCTTTACAGTACTTGCCATATATGTGAGCACACCTACAAGATCATGTCCTCAGGGGACAGAAAGGAGACTACTTAGGAATCTCATTCTGCCTTAAATATCCAATTATTTCACTTGGCCAAAATGGCAGAGCCCCTGTGCATATGCAACACAGAACCTTTATCACTTCTGTGTATTTTCTAGAGAATAATTGGTTGTTTAAATACCAAGATGGGCTTTCGGTAAACATGCAAAGTGTAGGCTGAGGAGAAAAATTCAAGCCTAATAGCCTCCCTGAGTCTAAATTAAATGAAAGGTAACTGTACTCACTGCATACTGAAAGTGCCTTAGAGTGCAAATAGCTACGTGGCAAATTTAACAACCAGTTTAACTGAGCACCACATATGATGGGGAGAATCATCTCTGTGCCCTAGACTTGTGGAGCAGGAGAATTTGCACTTTCTGTGCAACCTCATGCAATTTCCTGCATCACTTATTAAAATGGATCATCCTCCATTATGTTACAGTATAACAACAGACTAACTCAAAAGAAAAGAAAATATTTTTTTGTTAATGAGCTGTATTATCTTGAAGTTGTCCTCTAGAGCGGACAAGAAGATAAAACCACTATTAGAAAAAGCTAGAGTTTGTGTGTTGGAAAAATCTACCATAGATTAACTCTTTTTCTAGAATAACTCCTTCAGCCACAGAGACCTGTGTCCTTTGACTTGTTCTCAATACTATGGATATCCTCAGAGAACAGTAAGAAAGGAAATACTATCAATGGGAAGTGTCTGCATAAGAGTATGGGAAACGCCAGATACTTTTATAATATTATAGTTTCAAATACCAGAAAGAAAACAAGAATACAGAAGAAATAAAAGACAAGTGAGACTGTTACTGCCCAGAATAATTAAGACCTATCACATGACCAAACAAATGAGACTTTCAACTGCTGAAAACGAAAGCCAGCCTCACCTCAATGTTAAAGTAAGTTCCTCTTAAATGCATGCTGAGCTACACGCCTCTGCTGACAAAACTCTTCCCTGAAAGCATAGTGAGCTCAGTTTTAGGAAAGGCAAAGTAAAAATGTCTAGAACTAACCCTGGCAATCTGATCTGTACATGAACAGAAAGAAAGGGGTTGCTAATTTGGTCAGAAAAATTTTAGCAGCTTATCCAATTGTGCTGCTGCTAATTGACAAAGCCACTTTTATGGAAAAAGACAAAACAACTGAAAACTGATTACTTAAAATTCTTTCAGGAGTCTCTGGTGTGTACCAATAAAACATTTGTGCCCCCTAGGTGGTTACTGTATCTTTAGCAATAAGGACCAGGAAGGCATGAAAGTTTAAAAAAAAAAAAAAAAAAAAAAAGGAAAGAAGCAGATTGTACATTTCTATGGTATAATATAGAACCACAGGACATCTAGTATGGTGTCACAGTCTCCTCTGATGTCATATTCTCTTCTTAAAAAGGACTGAGTCTGCTGGTAATGAGAGGCATAATTTTTAAAATTAATTCTTAATGCCTCCAGTAAAATCTGTGAATATTTGTAGCACATGGTGCTGCACAGCAATCTATTCCAGACACCTTGCACTTCTATTCCCAACCATGATTACCAAGTCTAAATGAAACCACTTGAGATGTACTGTCTGATTAAAGTAAAATAAGAAAAAATGGGAGGCCCAGTAATATTTACTCCGGAAATTCTGAAAGCTGCAATGTGGTATCTCAAGTTTTAAAGGGCCTGCTGAATGACTTTACAATTACCCTCAGAGGGAAAACCAGTCTAGTACTTACAGACTCCCAATCTTGTCCTACAAGCACAGATATAGCTACCAGTGTTGGCTTCCAATTAATAAAGGGAAAAGACGAACTCCTGGATAAAACACTCATGGGCCTTAACAATGAGATAATGGACCAGGAAAGATTAAGGATATGCTCCCCTCGCTTTAAACAAGGCAGAACCTTTACTGCCCTATGCCTTGAACAGTCACGTCAGTGACCTGTGCTGTGTTCTGTTAAATTAAACAGCTATTACAAGATGGTGGCAGTCTAGTGGCAGACAGAATTTCATGGAACACTTACGGCCAAAACCAAACACTTTTGAAGACAACAGCACCTACCTTTTATGTTTCTTAAGGGAATAATTTCCATTAGCTCTTTGAAGTAAACTTCAGTCTTTAAAGGACTAAGTGCTTTACCTGCCATGCAATCCAATACCCAATTACAAACCAATCTAAGCTGCTTTGTTTCTCATAACAACTAGGGTTTTAATTCTCAAAGATCTCAATGCCGTGATGTTTCAATACATATGTCATAATTGCTCCCTATTAATTACACAAATTTCTGCAATGCAGTAGATCTAAAAGCACAAATTTACAATTTGATCTTTCATAAATCTTTTATATTATTAACCACTCAAATGGATAATGGGTTTTAACATTTAAAGAAAAAAAATCTCTTAAAGTTCTACTCCAAAAGCACTATCTACTAGGAACAGTCTGCTACTTTAAATGTTTTGAAAATATAATAAGCATATATTCATATTCTTTTGCAATAGAAAATAAAAGGCTTCATGAGATAATAATTTCATCCTTATTCCAAGACCATTTCCAACTAAAGATGACAAATCAGAGGAAAGAAATGTGGTAAAAGGTGATGGAATTCTAGTAGTATATTCTAGGTTTATTTTTTTTTTTTTAAGACCAATCATCTGGACACTCATATGGACAAGATTTGTTCTTTGTCACAAGGTTAGATGCTTTATGGGCTTTGGAGAAAGAGGAACTTATTCTAGTATTGTTGTTCTCTGAGAGCCACCCTCCTGGACTAGGATCAGTTCTCACTACTCAGCTTCCATTTGTTTGCCCAGTGAGGACTTGATATTCACTTAATGGACTCCTCTAACAGCTCAAAAACTTGATACTTGAAAGCCCTAATACTCCTCCAGAAGCATGCAGCCTACACTCAAACCAATGTGAAGAAATAGTCCTAGATATCTGCTGTCTTTGAAAAAAAACCTCTTGGAGCTGCAGAGAACAGCACTGAATCATGACTGAAGCAGTTTAAAAGTTACTGCTTTTCAAAGGTACAATACCCATACAAGAATTCTTTATGACACCAGTTGTTGTGGTTTATGCCCAGCTGGCAATAAAGTACCACAAGGCCACTTGCTCCCTCCTCCCCCTCAGTGGAACGGAGACAAGAAAATACAACAAAAAGCTCGTGGGTCGAGACAAAGACAGGTAAGGATCACTCACCACTTATGGTCACAGGCAAGAAACAGATTCAACTTGGGAAAAAACCCAAAATTAACTTAATTTGTTACCAATCAAATCAAAACAAGGATACTGAGAAATAAAACCAAATCTTAAAAACACCCCACCCCCCCTCCACCCCCAGCCCTC
>JANZLQ010000052.1:1666916-1709090 GCA_026212715.1 Elanus axillaris
CAAGTCCTTCTCCTCAGGGCTGCTCTCAATCCACTCATGGCCCAGCCTGTATTTGTGCTTGGGGTTGCCCTGATGCACGTGCAGGACCTTGCACTTGGCCTTGTTGAACTTCATGATGTTTGCACGGGCCCACCTCTCAAGCCTGTCAAGGTCCCTCTGGATGGCATCCCTTCCTTCCAGTGTGCTGACCGCACCACACAGCTTGGTGTCATTCGCAAACTTCATGAGGGTGCACTCGGTGCCACTATCCACGTCACCAACAAAGATATTAAACAGTGTCCGTCCCAATACGGATCCCTGAGGAATTCCACTTGTCACTGGTCTCTACTTGGACATTGAGCCATTGACCGCAACTCACTGAGTGCGACCATCCAGCCAATTCCTTATCCACTGAGTGGTTCATCCGTCAAATCCATGTCTCTCCAATTTAGAGACACAGATGTCATGCAGGACAATGTTTAAAGGATGGATTCCTCAATTTTCCTATAATGAGAAATGTTACACCTGTCAACCTTTTTTTTTTTATTTCTTCCCAAACAGCAACTCCTTGCCAGCACTGAAAGCTTAAGCAGCTACTGCCCCATCCCTCTTATTGTGCTGTGCTAGGTATTATTTTTGCCTAGGTTTGTTTTCCAAACCAGTCCATGGCATGTCCGCACAGGCAAGCATATCAATACAATTGAAGGACAGGAGGGGGGAAAATCCATCAAACCAAGGTCCACAGCAAACGCTGGATCTGAATCATGGTGTGCAGGAGGTGTCACTCTGCCCGACTGCATGCAGAGGGAGCCCAGAGTGATTTGTTTCCTTGGGTTCACCTTAGCCACTGAAGTGGCAGTTGCATCACAACTATGAAAACCACAGAACACTATGAGACCTCAACCATGGCAATAACCAGGCCAAGAAATACTTTGGGAATCTTTTGCTGCTCTCTGTGGCTACATCTTAATTAGCTGGTTATTTGCAGTGGAGCTGCTCAATGTACTTTATTGTCACTATTTATACTTGATAATAGTGCATGAAATTCTTCTGCTGACCTTGAATCTTTATACCTGCTTATGTTGACAAGGTGACAGATTCCTAGTCTCCAAACACATCATTAATCTTATTTAAAGATGCACATTGCACAATTTCCTCCCTTTCACAAATTGTTTGATTTTTAACATGTGAGGGTTAATACAGTACAATGGCTGGAAAATTATTGCTAGGTGCTCTCAGCAACATGAATGATCGGAATACACAGGTGAACATTTCCCCATCTTTGTATCTCTGAGTGGATCTAAATGAATACAGAAATACATTCAAGATACATAAACAGAAAATAATTCCAGGAACAAGTGAAGTTGCAGCAGCCTTTTCAGAATAAGGGAAGAGCTTAAAAGGAAAGACCATATACCGTATTGGAATATATTTTACAGAGGCTATGCTGGAGAGATTTAGCCTAATTACTTAATTCTAGAGTCAAACAATTTCACTGACACAACATTACTTTCAGGATAAAGGGCAAATCATGTACAAGTACCATACAACTCACAGTACTTCAAACATGCTATTTACCACTAAAATAATGCACATGTAAAATAAGCAGTTTTGTCCATTACTAAGAAAATAACAAATGTACTTAGACACTTTAGAAAAAAATGAGAAAAAAAGTCAATGTGTAAGTAAATTAATCTGAAAATGGAAGTATTTAAAGCAACGATTTTAACCTCTTTTGCTTGCTTACAAAAAGATTATTGAAAACTGAATTTCAAACAATGCCTTGTAATTTCTAAAATATGCTGTTCTAGAAAGTGATCAAGGCTTTCAGTTACATTCCTACAGTTTCAATTAAATGTAATTATATTTTGATTTTTTATATGCAAAAGCTTTTTGTACTTCTGAATTGCTTGATATTGCAAGTATTTTTTTAAAAATAAAGTTTTCCAATGTATGTAAAATATAGTTGCCTTCATATCAAGAAGCTATGCTATACCAATGAAACACATTCCTTTGGTAGCCTTCATAGAACAAAGTGACTGAATAAAATTATTTGAAACATAGCTACTTGCAGAGGTTGTTAAAATTGTTGCTTTTTATCTGAAGAGGCTGTGAAGAAGAGAAGACTTTGCAGAGCTCCCCCCCGCTTTCCAATAGGGCAGGCAAAAAATACCTCTCTGATTTACCTATGAAAAAAATGAGTTACTGCTTCCTATGAAATGAGAACAGGATTATTTTTCTTTAAGTCTGTGTTTTCATTAATTACACACTAATCTGCATTCTTTGGGTGGTGAAGAAAAAGAAGAAAAGCATTAGAAGTAGTATTTCCCATAGAAACAATTGCCTGTCAAACAAAGCATAAAAAGACAAAAGGCAGAAACACTGTTTCAGCTTGAATGCCTTAATGTCACCATTTGTCATGCAGCACTTCCTCAGAAAACCCCGAAGTACAGTTAACTCTGCTCCTCTTTACACTGCACACTTTCCCCTTTGGTACAGGATTAAAATGTGCTGTGGCTGACAATGAAACAGCAGAGCCATCACACATTGTTATGCAACTCACTGTCTGCAAGGGTGGCTCGTAGCTCCTTCTTTATTCAGCAAGTGCCAAGTGCATGTTTAATCAATGTCACAGCTCACCACAGTGTGCAACTAAAGCTACTGTCATTCCCCTCTTCAGATTTGCCTGGCTAAGTTATGCAATGCTCCGAAGAATACCTTGGAATTCTTTCCAGAAGCTCTGAATGCAGGTGTGTGACAGCATTCACACTACTGCCAGTAAAGCAGACTTCTTTTCATCCTTTTTCAGGCTGGACTAAAATTACATAGTGTGACTGCACGTAGTTCTCTGCATTTGGAATTACAGCATGTCAACGTGAGAAAGCCTCTTCAGATGGCAGCCATAAAGAGTAAATCAAAGGCTGGGTTTTTCTGAAGTCTTAATAAATTAAGTATAACTGAATAACACCAGGAGCTGTTAGTATTTTTTTTTTTTAAGACAAAACCGAACAGCATGCATTTCGTTGCTCTGCATCATCTAAGGAAAAAAATCCTCAATTTTAATGCGAATTAGTCAACAGTGAGGATCATTACCAGTAAGGGTTTTACTATTTTTCGACTACACTTGCTTTAGTGGATTACTGAGAGAGAAGGCCAGTCATTTGGAAGATCCTGTAACATTATCCTCACCGATAAACTTCATCAAGGAACTGTTCATGCTCCTATCTGGTCTGTCTGAGTGAGGACAGCAGCCCCTTCATGAAGATAAAAGCCTGGTTTGCCACTGCACTGACGAGTAAGAAGCATGTCTGATGACATTTTATTCCTGATGCAATGTAGGGTAAGAAACATTTTTTTTTTTTTAATTTTTTTACCTTTCTGTGAGATATGCTCTGAGCTGATGGCTTTAATTAGACTCACAGCAGAAATATGTTTATCTCCAATGATTAAAGATGTTTGCCAGGAGAGAAAAATGCTATTGGATTATTAAATGTGATTGCAAATCTTCAGTAAATTGGGGTTATCTGAACTAGTAGAAATACCAATCAAATTTTGGTTTAAGGTTAGAAATTTCTGATCAATAGGGCTAAAACAGCATAGCAGATTACATATAATATCAACATCTCTGCCACCAATTAACAATTTTACAGGGTATATGTTTCTAGAGGATATGTGACTAAATTAAGAGTACAAGAGCAGCTAAGTAATAGAGACGACCTGTCAACCTCACTTTTGCAACAAAAAAGGTAATAAATCATACACGCATCTGTAAATATCCATTTCAAGTCCTTATATTACATAGAATTTTGTTACTATAAAAGTACTACTGTCCTTTGGCATACTGCAGTAATAAGCATATATAATAACAACAACAACCTTTACATTTGAAGAGACAGACATTTTCTGTTAAATGTTTACTGTTGCATGGATGTCCAAAAGCTGATCTATTAAACAAGCAAAAGGATAAGATCTCATTTGCAAATGCCTACTTAGGGCTCACTGGTCAAAAAAGACTGTGATACTGTATTAAGGAGGCATATTTTGCATGCTCAAAACCAGTAGACATGAATATTTTCAACTGTTTTTGTACTGTGACAATTAAATATTTAACAACAGCTGAAAATTCACATAATCTCCCCAGGGTTTTCAGACTATTTAACAATGCCCACATACTTGCTTTCATCAATTTGATGTTTCACAAGTAAACAAATTAGCTGGCTAAAGACAAATTTTAATTTTCTTTTATAATAAAGCATATTAATTTGCTTGAAGCATCAAGCTATTTTTCCACTCCTATCAAATCTGTATCTAGAGAACAATTACTTTTAAAATGGACATGTTCATACAAAAAGAAAACAAAGGATCAATACATCTCAATAAACATAGAATTAAGAAATATTGTGTAAAGAAGTACAGAATTGTTTTTAAAAAGATCAAAGCTTTCATGTTTGTCAGACCAGATTTACCATTTGCTTTCTTTCTTCTAGCTAGCTGCCAGAATACTGGTGAAGGTATTTGCAGGAAAAATGGGGACCTCTGCCATCACTACCCTGGAAGATGTAAAAAGGCAAGAGGAGAAAGAGGAAAAAGAAGAATCTATTTTAGCACTACTCGGGATTATTGGAACTGTGCTCAATTTATTTGTTATTGTATTTGTGTACATCTACACTACACTTTGATGACATCTTTGAACATGAATTGCACAGCACACAGTGCAAAGACCAGCGATGGTAAGAATGATTTCTAAATTTAAAGCAAAAAAACCTCACTGTCTGAAAAGATTATCAGAAACATTCCAGAGCAAAGTGTCTGGCTAAGGGCGCTGCATCAATGACTGCTAAATGTATCTGCGAGCCCAGCTAGGGTGCTAAATTACGTAAATGAAGGCAGACAATATTCAACTTCTCATTGATAACAGATGAAAACCAAATAGCAGAAACAGAGATGGCACTGTTTTATTGCCAGGAAACGTGCAAGACACGAGAAATGTAAGCAAACACTGAAAACAATCAGAACATAGGAAGAGATTAATTAAATATACAAATATATATAAAGCAAACCCCATGATGCTTTCTACAGTTTTGTGCAATATGTCTCTTCATAGCTGAGATCAGAAAACGGACAAAAGGGTTTTATTTTTAGATCACCATAATTTAGGCTTATAACTTACACTAATGTATAAATAAGTGTGGGAACAGGAACAGTTATACTAAAAATTGTAATATTATAAATAAAATTTTAACTATTGACTATATTCTGCAGCATTTTTTGTTAAGTCTTGTGGAAAGCTGAAAAGGTTAGATTTTCTTGCCTTTACTGAATCTGTATTTGAAATCATGCTATACTGACAATGTGCTTTTCTAATTAAAAATCCTTTAAAAGTGGTGTGAAAAAATAAAGAATAGTTTCAGTACTTCTTTTAAGAAATATTAATAATTACAATGACACACTAATACATATTCTCCACATGAAAAAAGTTATGTTTTCTATATCACCATTTTTTAGAATGTGTTTAAACATAAGTCAAATACAAGTTTCATGTTGTCATCTTGATGCTTATTTTCAAGTAAAAAACCCCGTATCACACAAGGATTCATGGTGTTGCATGGAAAACAAATTTAATAATCTTTGCCCAGAAGAGTTTACTCTCTTTTTCCAGACCAGGTCTTGAAGACATTTTCCCTTTTTGTACCTTTTATGATTGAGGCCCAGAATTGCAACTTTTATGCATACTTCATGGAACATGCAATTAGACTACTGAAACTGATGAAATTGTTTACACATTTTAAATTAAACCTCTGCATGTCTTTGAATTAGATCCAAAGCTGCAGACAGTCTGAGATGATAGAAGTTTTTGTATACATGAATATATCTTGCATATATCTTCTAATAGAAAAGCTGCTTTTGAAAGCTTAGGATTAAAAACATGGTGGAAAAACAGTACTAAAAAAAAAGAAACACTGGTTTTAATAAATACTATTCTTAATATTACATGTGCCACAGAGGAACAACAGGAGTTGCATTTCTGAAAATCAGCTCGGTTCCTTCTTCTAGGCTTCAAAGCTACATCCAGTCCTTCCATAAAATGAGAAACAGAAGAAATACATCCCTTGTATAGGTGATAGCTTATTACTGTATAGACCTTCATAACTGCTAAACCAACTGAGCCTTTGGAAGGCACTTCGAAACAAGCACATGCGTAAAATAAGGTCAGGGATCTAGAACAGCATGAATTTGGTAATGATATTTCAGTCAGTTGTAGAAACTACTCTGTAACACTGATTTATGGATGAATGAGGTAGAAGATGTTATATTCTGGTTTTGTGACTCTGAGTCAATACTGGCTCAAGCAGAAGAAATGATAAGCAGAGCTGAGGCCGCACTGGAAGGAAACATGTGCAGACAAGAAAATTTATTCACTACCCATAGTCTACAGCAAGTCTCTAGTATTGTATACTCATTTTCACTATGTGAAGCACCAAAGCGTTTGGTAAAACTAAGCTACATTCTAGAGGAATTACACAGGTTATTCATGTTTACTTAAGACTATAGAGTCAATACATCGTTTAATTTTTCAATGTACTTCTTGTATCTACATACTTATGGATATTACTGCATTAACCTCATGATACAAGGATATTTGAGATGGATCTTAAAATGAGAAGCTACAAGAACCTGAAAACTGAACAGAAATATGAAATTCAGGTAGAAATTACTGCTGTTTATTTTGATCCTGAAGTTATTTAAAACTTGTCAATTCTGTGAAATAAATACAGTTTTATTTTGTGTCATTTCAGTGCATAGCTCTCTTCTCAAAATTGTGAATCAACAAGCATGCCAGCACTGGAGTGCGATGCTGCACCTTTTTTTGTAAACACTTCAACAGCAAACCAGATAAAAAGCAATCCCAAAGTTATAACCAAATGTGGCAAAGGTTCAGCATCATTCTTTTACCAATGAATGAGTTCATTAACATTAATGAGAACTAGTGGAATTTTTAATTTCAGTAATTATATACTGTCTAAACTGCCATTGTACTTCTAATTTCACTCACAGCAAAAGGCTTTGACCCTTCGAAGGAAGTCACAGGATAATACTACCATTAGAGATTGCCCCAGCATACAAGTTACATTTAGTTTTAAAACAGAAGTCTAATATCATCTTATAACAGGTAATACTTGCACTCTACCCTCATGCAGACCTAAGTCTAACTTTAGTTAAATGAGCTCCAATATACAGCTCTGGTGCATTTAATCCAATATACGCATAAGAATCTCAACAATAAAAATTATCTTAAGAGCAACTACCTCTTATTAGACACAGTAAAAAGTAAATAGTCTAGGGAAAAGCAGAATTTAATGATGATTCAACATTTACACTGCAGTAGTACCTTCACACTTTCAGCAACAGATGGAAAAAGATGCAGTACTCTTAGCTGAATTATCTCAGCATATCAACTTCCCGTAAGGGAACACTAGCTTCCTAAAGTACTCAGCCTACTCAGTCCAGTGGAACTGGACTACTTCACAAAAAGTAAAGCAACACCATATAGTGCCTTGTGAATAAGCATGATTAATAGAAAATAAATACTCTAACTTCAGCAGTCAATCTAATGTAGTTCAAGCTCTGAGGTTAAGGAGGCAAGGCCTGAAAAGAGTGACTTCAATGTATTCAACTACCAAAGGTGTATCAAGAGAGGTGAAAAAATAATTCAGTACATTCACCTTCAACACTCTTGTCTGTAATACTTACTAAATAAAGTTCACATTGAGGTATTTGGCAGCAGGATAAAGCAGCACAACTGTTAATGAATCCACAAGTACAGAGCATGACAATACTTGGTAAACTACGAAAAGTGCATTAAAAGCAAATAGTGGACTCTCTTAAGAAGTGGAACATGCTGGCCAGTAAACACAATCCTTTCAGTAAAGCCCTCACATAGAAATGCATCATCTCTTCTCAGTAGTCAAACCCAAGAAAGACTGAGCTAATCTAACACCACAAGCTATGATGACCACATCACATGGAATCTTTGTCCAAAGACAGAAGGTGGCTAAGAGAGCTAAGAGGGCAGCATGCAAGAAAACCTCAGCTAAAAATCAACAATATCACCTGCTTCCTGTAAGCCTGGGAATTAAAGCAAATAGAATTCAGGCAGAATTCTGCAACTTGCTATGAGGTCTGTCTTCCAAGGAAGATGTAGTACCAAACCTCTCTCATTCTTTGGCTTTAAACAAGGTTAAGACATCTCAGGGTTTGCTATGTACTAGTTGAGGGACAAATCAGTACAACTGTATTTTTAAAAAAAAGAAGAGCCTACCTAATATTTTGGTATCCCTGATAAATCCCAACTTCACTGGGCTTTTTACTGTCCAAGCCCATAACAAAATAGATGGTCCCTGCCCTAAAAGTCACTTGATTTTCCTTCTGTTTCATGATTCCCTTCCACTGCCTTCTCTCTGTAAACCTTGTTAGCTACAAAGACTACTACTACTAATTCTTTCTCTTCCACATGTAAATACTAGCTTGTATTGGTCTTCATAAACCAAAGTCCAGCAGTCAAGTAACTCTTACTTTTATCAGCAAAACCTAGACCTTCAAGATAGCCAGTTAGAATCTGATGGTCACAATTTTGCTGGGAACTTCTTGTTGCGCAGTGTAAATTTTATTCTTGTGCATTTTGTTCAAGGAGAGAAGTGTTTACATATTTGAAAGAGTTCCTACAGCAAGGATTCTTTCAAATGAAATGCGCTGTATACAAGACAACAGTGAAAAGGTTTTACATGACAGCTTTTGGTGTGAAATGTGTCACTGCCTGGTAACGAATACATGCTAGATATTCTTAACTTCTGTTATTGTGGAACAACATCAATTTTACAAATGTAAACATAAATTAAGTCCTTCGGAGTAAACACAAGTATAATAAAAAAATCTTACCATGTTACAAAGATAAACTTTTTTCATTTATAAAATGAAAGATAATAAAAGCCACAGTAATGCCATTACGAGGTATCAGACAAACACAGGAAAAAAGATCAAGAAACAGGGTGAGGATTACAGCAGCTATTGCTCATTGTGACTAAAGCTATGATCTATCTTGCATAATAAAGTCCTTCATAGACACATAAACCTTCCACCTCTACAAGAAAAAAGCAATTATGGAAATTATTAAAAGTGGTCAGTTCACAATTTTCAAGGACTTCACAATCACCTTGCTCTGATGCAGATGAAGCTGCAGAATGTGTCAAAGCAATCTGGTCTATAATGATCTGCTTCAAGGTTAGGTTTCTAGGAGATTAAATGATATGCTAGCACTCCTTATCTGATCAATATTCCTTTTATCTAGAACAATCTAGTCCATGTATGTTTTGGGCAAATTAAGCAGGAATGGCAAAACATATTTAAGCAACAAAAACCCTAGATAAATTTCTGACTGTTACATTGGTAGATTTTACATTCTGGAGCTGTTCAGGAATTTTGCCAAACCAACTTTGGAAGCAGGATGTATCATACCTGTAGCTAACTGAACATGTGTACACAAAATATAAAATTCTCATCAATACCAAAATACTTACTATCTTTTATCACCACAGTGGTATCAACCTACTGTGTAGTAAAGGGAGCTGCAAGCAGCTTCATTGCACTTATTTCTTTATAGAATTTTTTTCCCACATAATTTTATGCATGTGGCAGATCACATATCTATATCTACCACTATTGCAACTGTTGTCAGCAGAACCTGAAATCTATTGTAAGAATACCTCTAGCGTAAGGGTA
The DNA here is from genome assembly GCA_026212715.1 of Elanus axillaris. Classification (NCBI taxonomy): domain Eukaryota; kingdom Metazoa; phylum Chordata; class Aves; order Accipitriformes; family Accipitridae; genus Elanus; species Elanus axillaris. The sequence goes on from JANZLQ010000052.1 coordinate 1,676,673, forward strand.
ACCTTTAACTGGTCCCACCAGCATCCATTCAAGTCCAAGAAAGTTACAAAGTTGCTGAAAAGTGCTATTTTTTATCAGTATTGTGCTGGGCACAGCTTGCTCCTGCTGGGGTGCCAGAACCTGGGAACACCCTATTAGCATTTTGTATGCAGCATCCTAATTTCTCAGACCAGCATTGTTACAGGAAGAATACAGTTACCTGCTTCTTCCACATGAAAGTACCTTTTGACAGCAGAAGGTACACTGATCTGAAAATTAGAATGTACATGAGTGTTACTACTAATGCTATTGCCTTTCCTACTCCCCCTGAGTAGGCATTCAGCCCTACTGGAGAAGAGGTAAGTATTCAAGATAGGTTAGCCTGAAATTAGATAGGTCTAACAGGAAAGACTCAAATCTGTTCTAATACATTGCACTGGTCTTTGAAGTCTTAAAAAATAAAAATAATATAAAAGTTGCTTCCATATCTGAAAATTTTCAACTATAAATACATTGTTTAAGTGAATTTTTTAGTCTTATGAGCACTGCACCAGACCTTAACATAGCTCCAGAGCTTCTCCACCTCTGTCTCTCTTGCAACAGCCAGGCTCTCTGTTAGCTATGTCTCCTGACATTCTGTTACTGACACTGAGAGCCCCAGCAACATCTGCAATTCACACTCATTAATGTGAGAATTATCTGTCTGCTTTTGAACTAAACAGTAATTACTGCATTAGAATTATGCCTGGCTATCACCAAGACAAACTGTTTTCAGGGACTCCTTTCAAACTAAATACATCTGACTCAAATACTCATGAAGAGAAAACATTCTTCCCAGAAGTCACCCTTTTTGCACATTTCACTCTCATACTGATAACCTATCATGTTTTCAAAGACAAGCTTGACTGATAAAAGCCTGCAAAATTGTTTTTTTTTTTTCCTAAATCCAGAAGAACATTGTTATTTATAGTTTTATGTATAGACTTTTGAACAACTACAGCAGGAAACATTCAAGACTATCACTTGGATCAATCACAGCATAACAACCTTCAGATTTTACAGTTCTGAATTCCAACAGAAATAACCCCATCCTTTGTGAATTTGTAATCAGAAGAGTATGTAACAGCTTTTCTCTGACAAGCAAGGTTTTGCTTTGCTTTAATATAATTTAGCTGCTACATTAAGAGCTACACATCCATTTATGAAAAAGCAGAAAGTACCTGATTTGTTCACTCGTTACTAATTGTTAATTCATAAGCACAACATTTCAACAGCCACTGCCAACCACAAATAACAGTAGTCCAGCAGTGGAAAATATACCTAAAAGGAACATTTCCCACTGAAACTTTGCCTTTTCTTTTTACTTTGGGAAAAACTAATGCTCCCTGAAAGCCAAACTAGTCTGAACTTCTCACCACCAGCCACATATCTCTTCTATCAGTATCTGACTGTTCTTCCCCAGTTAAAGGTGACTTACACAGATACATTTTTCTATTGAAAACAGCAAAAAGCAATTTTAACAGCTGCAATTCATCTATAACTCAAAACCAACAGCTTCATCCTTTAGATAACATAGCATTTTTGCCAGGTCTTTCAGTGATTTTTCCTTTCTACCTCAACAAAGAATAATTTAGGAGTATCGGTTAGAAAAATTACTTTATTGTTTTACTTTATTGTTTAGTTTATTGTTTTACATTATATTTTCATTTGCAATAATGAGCCTGGTGTATTAGCTACATAGTTCATTTTCCTCACTGTAATATGTGCAAAAAAAGAACCAACAAATTCATTGCAAAATTAGAGAGAGGTGTCAAACTGCGGACTGGCAAGTGAAATATCTTTTTATTTTTACTGTATGGCCCCAAAGGACTTCTTGAACTACTTCCATTCCATCACACAAGATTATATAACGCCCTAGTTACTACAGCTTAAGAGCCACATTCTTGTTTTAGTCCTCTGTAGCTTTGTAAATACTTAAGACATAGATGATTTCTCTTTTACCTCGGAGATAAAATATATTGTGTAATTCAACAAGAAGCTATGACATTGTTTCAAGTAATTCACATCACCACACCCTACAACCTGCATCCAAAAGAACTGCAGTAACATGACAAGACGTTTCTCAGTTACTCCAAAAATAGGGCAGGCAAAATAAGGTCCAAACCCAAATTATTCATATTTGGAACAACTCTTTCTGCTACTTATGGATTAAATCCATCTTTACAGACAAAGTAACTGAAGAAAAATCCAACCTAAGCTCAGGAGTGTTTAAAAACTTCAGGCTGACAGTTAACTGAAGAAAAAATGCTTATCAGTATCTTCATACTAAAGCCTGTCATCTAGTGAGACTGAACATAAATCACAGACCCAGTCTGCTGGTTTTGCCATTAGTTCCACACAGGCATTCACTTAACTCATACTACTTGACAATACCTTGTATAACTGAACAGGTTTCCACAGCAAGGTACAACATACCAGATAAAAACTGTCAAAACATCTTTGTTTTAAAATTATGAGTGGAAGTGTCATGACAACATGGAACTCATTTGTTTTTCCTTTAGAAACCCCACAGCAATTTCACTGTTCTTATATATTTGAAATATTTTGCAGTTTTGATAAAAGGCTTATTTTTGTATTTCCTAAATAAAGCAGAAAAAGCTCTTATCAAGGTCAAAGAGGATCGCCCTAGTATGTGCAACATTTACCAACTGCACACATATACTTGCTCAATTTTCTTACAAAATAAACATTTTTCTTCACACTAAGATTCACAGTCTTGTATAAAGTACTCTCTCTCCATGTATCTTCTGTAGAAGAACTAAAATGTAAACTTTTCAGATGGAAATCCTATTTTCCTGGTAGTTTCAACAGTTTAAGAATTAAATTTCACATTTAAAAAACCCACTAAAACAACAAAGTTTAAACTCTTACAACAAATGAGTATTTCAACAAACACTATCATTTTGTTTTCTAAGGCTCAAGTGAATGTTCCATTAGTACTGCTCTTAATTGGCAAATGTACTGAAACTAGCCAGAACCACCTATTGTTTTTATAAAAACTTATTTGACAGAAGTTTGATTTAGAAGGAGACAATGGCACATTACCTGAATCGTTGCGGAGGTATGATGACATTGCTGGGATGAGGCAAGATTGACTGAGTAGCTCTAGGAGAACCGCTGGAAGAGCACTGCTGTTTTGTCCTCTCCCCTCATTGCTAGTTGGGGTGTCTCCATTTGAGGTACTGCCTGCAGGATTTATGTAACTGGCAAGAACCTGAAATACACAAAAATATTTAATCAAAACTGATTTATTTTAGGCAAAAGAACTTTGACTTTCCTTCCTCAAGGAAGATGCCCTCATACTTCACTAACTATTTTGCTAATTCAGTACGGTATTTATTTTGGCAGTCCCATAAGATGTCTTAGAAGAAATTCTATACAGTTATTAGATCATGATTCCAACCTTGGCTAAGGATAAAATTAAATTAAGTTATAATTCTGAATTACTTTAAAGATCAGTTAAGATGAATTTTGACAAACACGCTGGAGTAACTCAAAGCAGAAGTTTGCCAGCTTACACCACTGAGACACGCAGCTGATCACTCCCATTCACTTTAGAACATCAAATAACAACAAAAGATTTTTTTGTTGTTTAACTGCATATGTTTCAAAAACCTTTGTAACTCCCTTTTGGATGGGACTTCAGGGTTTACAGATGAAACAACAACTTATGGGGAGCATGACAGTTACTGGGAACAACCACCTGTGAGCACAGCTCTTGCTTCAAGTAAACAAAAAGCAGCCTTCCTCTCAATGATGGCAGGGGAGTCACCTCAGGACTGTACACCTGCTCCTCCCAAGGGTAGTTCTGGCTGAGTTCGCAGGCCCCTATTGTGTTGTAGATGTACAATCTAATGCACTACCATGGGTCTGATTTGTGCAGTTGTAGTCTCAAATGAAGTAACTCCAAGACTTGAACGGCTGTACTATCTGAAGTCTCAGGGGGCTTTATTCACCTTTTTAACCTCTTTTCCTTTCTGTCTCCCTCTTTCCTCTAACCCCATTACCCATGGTATTTTGCTGCAGCATCTTATCAGCATTCTGTACAACAGAATTATTCTAAACAACTTTTCTACAAAAGGAATATCTGCTGTACAACTGACTAATATCTTCAGCAAAATGCTGGAGGGTTTTCTACTTCTTCCTCCAGTTGCTCACTGTCCAAAGCAAATGCCTCCTTACCTCAAGACTTATCACAGTTTTAGCTAAACCTCTGCATGGCATAATACAGAATACTGACTAGAAACTTTGCCAAGAGTAATTCAGGTGATTTTCCTCTTTTGTGCTTAGGAAAATTGTTTCAGATTTTTTTTGTTTTACTTTTGCAAGGGACATGATACTTGTGTCTTGTACTCTACAGTGCCTGAAATAACTGATAACATCAAAGTGGTATCTTCATCAATCAGGGCATGGTAATTTTCAGAATTTCATCTCCTCTGTGCTCTACCCCAGCAGTGAGGTTAGCTAATGTATTTGAGGTGACAGTTCTGTGAAAGAAATTTTTGATAACTAGATAGAATCTCATTTTCCCTACACTGACCCAAGATAACAGGGGTTGGTTGCATTTCACAATGGACTGAAAAGCCTCATTATGCAGGATTTTCTTATCCTTAGTATGAGGCATTTGGAAGGCATCAGAATTTTACTAAGATCTGGATGTTTACTGGTGATTTACGTTATCATTTAATTGACGTTCTCAAAAATTTATAGTATGTCCAAGTGATATTTTGTTATATTGGCATAATATATTCATGGACACCCAGTAACACAACAGGCATTTCCTTAAAGTGGAGCAAAATTATGCAAGAAATGAATAGGTGAGATTATGTGGCACACAAATCAAAATGCCTGTTCCCACATCCTCCTCATTTAATGGACAGTCTTTACTTTTGACTGAATGCAGCAATGTTGACAGAGATATGCAATGGCTCCAGGGAAATACACTGGAAAGCTTCTTGGTTCACTGTCTATTCAGAACTGTCACCCAGGCTTACCTAAGCTAGTCTTTTTTATGCAGCAGCCTAGTGATGTTTGAAAACAGCCTCACTCAAAATATGACCTATACCATTTTTCATGTAGACAGGCAATTGTAAATTATTTTTTCCCAAAATACCATAATTACTCTGCTATATGACTGAAAAAATACAAGCTCCATCTTTACTATCCAGTCCTAATGTTTCAAATGCTTATCATTAATCAAAATTTCCTTATCACACACCTGTAGAAGGCAAGTCACATGCTCTTCTTCTAGCCTTTGCTTAGTCAAAGCTTGTTCAACATCCCATCCTGATGCTGTCGAGCCTGTTCCAAAGCCTGTACCCTTAGCCCAGTACAACTGCTGTTCTTCTGTTGATGCACTGTTGTGTGTACTTGACACCTGTGGCTAAAATTAAAAAAAAAAAAAAAAAAAAAAAAAAAAAGACACAATAATTTCACATTTTTCATCTTATGAACGTTGTCTTTGGAAAGCCTTTGTTCTGCAAAAGAATGTAATCCCAATTTATTAACTTCATAAAGATACCATTAGGATCCACTGAAATTCAAAGCTTTACATAGGAAAGACTGCCATACCCATGGAGTTCTAATACAGGTCAGTGCTAAATCGTTGCAAGTGATTCTTCAATTTGACTAGGACTGTCCCTTTTCTTTTAAGATACTATCATTGCTTAAATGATGAAAGGTATTAAAACACTACTTAATCAATATCATGCTAAACATCACAGCTCTGTAATTATTACTGTTTAACACCTAGTCAAGTTTAACTACATAATTAGAGGAAGGAGATGGGAGTAGAAATGTTATCAGAAGTACACAACTGAAATGTTAAAGATGCTCAAGCACATGCTGATTTTGAATAAATGCTCCAAAATAGCAAGAGGTGTAAGTTACATGTATACCTCTAACACATGATCAGTGAAATACATACTATTTCCTCTCCAGGTAAGAGTGGGGAAATATCTTGTCCTTAAAATGTTCTGAGAGAGCACCTTTTCCAAAGGTATTTGTACAGCTTTTTCCAATGGTCTGCCTCACTGCATTTTACTAACATAACGCCAATATTATATTGCTTAGCCCTTACAAAACTATTCAAGTACTTATGTTAATTTTGAAAGTTTACCAGACCTTTGGTGAAAAGGATGCAGAAAAATACTCTGCTAAGCACTTTTTAACTAATGCTTTCCTAAATATATATTTAGCACCCTAAAAAAGTAACCTCCATTTTCCAAAGAGATGAACACTTCCTACTTTCATTAGCTACTCAGTGACAATTAGCCTTACTGGAAACCAGGTCATGTGAGTATGTGCCCAACTTCAATTTGTAAAAGTTTATTTACGGCTCTGAAAATTTTCATTTTCTGTTCAGATCTTCCTTTAGTGACTTTGTTAAAGCTTATACTTGAAGGAAAAGAAATTATGTATGAACAGACTGCAATGGTAAAAATAAAAAGTTACCACCTATGAAGTACCATACTGTCAGTAGTCTGGAATCACCATTTAACTTTTACATTGGGAAAGCAATGCATCTCAGTGATGAAACAGCTGTGCAGTTACTCTCATGTAGACATTACTCATTACATCACTCATGAACATGTGCCTTTAACACTCAAGAGGACTGTCATAAGCACTGACTTAAAGCACTTAAGGGAAAGCCTGGCCCCAGAATACAAGCCTCAGCACAGGCCTGATGGATCTCTAGTTTCAAGTTACCATATATCACCTGATAGACATGAATTATGAGAAAGCAAGCTGTATAAGAGGTCATGGTAAAACTAAAGCAGAGATAAGAACTATTGGTTGCCCCTTCCCTCCAAAAGCACAAAAATGCTAAGGTGTTCCATTTGCCAGCAGCCTTATACCCCATTAGAAGCAGAATATCTCAGCTCTCCCTTAAATTTAACTAGCCATTAAAATGAATTATTCTCAGGCACAGCTTCACCTCTTCCATGCCCAACCTCTTATTGTATCACAGCTGCTAAAACAGGGACAGCCCTACATTTTGCAGCTACTTTAGCCATATTTAGCCACCAGAAACTTTTTCATGAAAGCCTCTGCCACAGCAATGCTAAAGAGGGCAATTCACTATTTTTTTTTAAACCCTTTTATAGACAATTAGTATGTTACACAGAAATGGCAATTCATAATCCTAAAAAATCAGGGGATACATGTTCTGAATAGAGGGTCGTATAATATGGGAAGTACCTTGAAAAAGTTTTGAAGATTCACTCAGGATCTTGAACACTATGGAAATTTTTTGTCTTTAGATCTCATTTCTCCATCAGTAAAAAGGATATAAAAAAATCATTGCATTAATTCATTAATTTTCACAACTCATTTACGTTTGTGAAGCATTTAAGAGGAAATAATTTGCAGCCAGTAGAGTTTAGGTTATGAATGCTAAATAAGGTAATGAGGTCATGCTATCTAATGAGAATTAAAGAACCACCATCCATTGAGCATTAAGCCTCTCATGCACTGAAAAAGAAGATCCTGTGAAAGAAACTGATTACAACTTAATGCCTCATGACAAGCCTTCTTTGTTGGTGAAATTTCATGTTTACTATGTTTCTTAGCAACATGCAAGGACAATTACTTAATCAAGTACTTTCTAATTATTTTTGTTCTTCATTCAAATGCCAGCTCTGCAGAAATTAGACTATAATGAAAGCAATGAGCTTATTTTCTTTTTTATAGTTAAAACTCTTACTATTTCTCAGTGGCAATTATTCTGCTGCTAAACTTACCTCTGCCTGGTTGGGACTAGAGTTGGGAACTCTTGGTGCATGGTGGCTTAGAGCAGACAGACAAGCAAGGATAAGATGTATAGCCCCAATCTCCAGTGCCATCCGCCTAAGCAGTACTCCATCATCAGTAGTCAATGGTGTAGTGCTGAACAAACTGCGCAACACATGGAAGGGCAGAGTTGGAAGCACGTTTGCTGAAGGAGACTGCAGAATATGACCTGGATTGAAAAAGAAAAATATCAAAGCCACATTCTCTTTCAGTAGTTCAGTACAGCCTGTTAATCTCTGCAATAGTTTATGAACAACACATACAGAAACTTACTAAGGACAAGCATTTGCATATAGTAAGCTATCTAGTATTAGGTTTCTCCTCACAAAAAAAAATTCAGCAGAACAGTGTAGAAGGAAGAATGTTTTTTTATTTCCCTTATGGATTTGGTTAAGAACCAAAGTTATAAAATCTGATTCACCATTTCCAGGCAGAAAACTTAGTGAATAACACTGAGTATACTTCTGTGTTGGACTACACTTGAGGTCATATTTCTGAATGAAGCAAAAAAAGGTGGTTCAAACTAATTTTCTTATATATTTTTAAAAACATTCCAGCTACAGCAAATTAAAGAATGCATATATTCAGCTAATAGCAGCTCAGCCAACAAGGAGCTGTAGTTTATCATGATGTAGGATTTCTTTCTTCATATTCGAAATAAGTCACTGACACAATCCAAGCTGTGATGCTATTCAAGTTGAATACATGGTGAAATACTAGCGTAATTTTAATCAGATGAGCTGCATGTTTGAATTCTGTAGCAGAATTATTTTAAAATTTTAACCCTTTTGCAAAAATTAACCCTGTTTTAAAATTTTAACCCTTTCTGAGCAAAAATTCCTTCTTTTAAAAGCCACATTTCAAATAAGAGAGTGACCTATGAATGTAACATACTCAGATTTGGGAAAATGTATCAATTTTTTCTGTATTTAACAATGCATTTCTAACATTCTTTCCCCAGTACATAAGTAAACAGAGATATCTGATAACTGAAAACACTTCAAATATGGAAAATAATTCAAAATAGCCAACTCTGTTCAGAAGTTCTGCTTCTTGTTTATATTATGCTCTCCCACATTCTTAGAGTTTACCAGCTATATCATCATCAGATGTCTAAACTAAAATACAAGTATGTTTATGTATTTGTATGTACATGTATCTACACACACATACGCATACACACATGAGTTAATTCATATCTATCTGATACTCTTTGTAAAGACAGTAACAAGAAGGAAGCAAAAAGTCCTGTGACTGGGATCTTCATAAATAAAACTGGAAAAAAGCCCATCTGATAGACTTCCAGAACTGCAGATGTAGCCAAATGAAGAGACAAATAAAAAAAGAAAATCTAAACATTTGCCCATGATTTATCTTTGTGTACAACTGAATCCATGTTTAATCTATAAGCCATTGATTTTTAAGTGCAGCTCTTCATATTATGCGAGAAAGTAAAGAGATTCTAGGTGTATGACAAGACATATTTCCAACAGAAAAGGAAAATATTAATGCTTTATACAGAGAACTAATGTGGAATACTGTGTAAAATTGATCCCACACTTCATAAAGAGTTGAACTCAGATGTTTGGCTTAGGAAATGGAGAAATCGACTGTTTAGTTCACCAAAAAGAAAGGCTAAGAGAGAATACAATTCCTGTCAACAAATGCATTGGAAAAAAGAGCTGTTTATGATGAGGAACAATGCTGGGCACAAACTGGATCTGAAAAAATTTAGGCTGAAAATTAAAGAATTCCCTACCTATCAGGAAAATTATGTTCTGGAACTGTATTCCAACAGCAATAGTGGATGCACACAGACAAAAAAAGAAAGAAGCTCAAATTTTGAGGGCTTGATTTGGTCTGTATTAAAAAAAAAAAGAAAGAAAGAAAGAAAGGAATATAAAGATTCTTTGCAATAGGAAGTGACTGGAGCCACTCAAGGACATAAAAATCTGATGGACTGTAGTCCTTCAGTTAATTATTACTCAAATGAGGAGGGAGTAAGCAGCCAGATTGAATTTTTGTTATCCAGTTTATTCTTGTCTACTGCACTGTACCTAAATACAAGAGAAATAAAAAGAAACAGAAGGGAGAGTAACAAGCCTTTTAGTTTCTCAGCTGGTCTTATGAGCTACACATTTTCCACCACCCTACAGGATGCTGAACAGAGACTAACTTCAGCTGATTGCTGCATATTAAAAACAGCATTCTTTTCAAAGTCATAATGAAATGTCTTAAAAGTACTGAAACATCTTTCACATCCACTCTTCCAGTGTTTCAAAACAGTAAGAAATACAAACATTAGAACTATATGCAGAATTCCAGGCTCAGTTGCAAAGAAACTGACTATAGATTGTCTCTTGGCTCATCTGTTCATTCATTGAAAAATACCTCATTTCTCCCTCTGAACTCACACCATTAATGTAGAGCTTCTGCTCAGCTAATTTGATCACTAAGATCTTTAGATCTTTCTATCTTTTTCTAAAACATTATTATTCAACAGTTTATTCTACATCTGCTGTACTTATGCTCCTATCCATATTATTCTGTACTTGGTTGCAGAATTATACGTTTGCTCAATTAGTTGAGCATACCCAGCTACTCAGATATTTCTGTGTGAACACACCATCATCTGGACAGTGTCACTCTGAGTTTTATCAGCAGTTATTTTACAATTACTCTGACATCTAGATGAGAACACTTGAATACTGATGACTGTGACAAAACTTTGCCTGACAGAATTTAGCATTTAGAGACAACAGACTATCAAAGATGCCAGTAACACAGTTCTGCACAAATCAATTCTAAGTTCCTGCTAAAAGCATTACAATGTAAATAAATTTAAGTAAAATGGTCTAGCTGTAGTCTACAAAGAAACATAATAATTGCAGCACATACTTCCTTCACCATCATCTGTAACTCCCAACACCAATCTCAACAGACACTGAGCATGTTTCCGTTCTTTTAGCAGCACCTCAGCATAGCCCGGGAGACGAAGAAATAAACCAAAGGCAGCCAAAGAATGCGCGGGTATGGGAGACATAGTCTGAACTGTTGACTTGATCGGTGGAGGTTCTGCAGCAATTGTTTCTGGTGCTTCATACACCAATTCCCCTGATTGTTCAATGGTAACCCATTCAAACTGATCACTGTCCTTCGGCTTTTCCTGCGTGGTTGATGTAACCACTGGAGTGCTCACCTTAACCAAGAAAAACAACAAATAAATTTGGTAGTCATTCAGTTAATCATCTAGGCAAAAATTTTATTGAAGTTAGGCTCTAAAGGACATACAGTCTTAATATAGGACACCATTACAAAGTTGCATGAAATACACTACCATTTACAGATACGAGGACCAGGCTAAATGGCTAAAAAGGGCATACTTGCTGCATTTTCAATACAGGTCTAGAAAGTCCCACCTACACAAGTAAGCAACTGTATTTTGCCAGCCTAAAAGGCTCAATTAAAACGCGTTGTTTAAAATCTAGAGGCATAGGAGACAAACTACACTGAAATAATCAATACAAAAATTAGTTTATATATCAGACTGTTAAATAAGAAATGACCCTTTTATATTTAACATTAAATATTGAGGGTGAACTCAAGTGTTTAATTTTTAATTACATGTTGCAAAAAGGAGAACAATTGATCATAAATACCTTTAGAAAACAAGAAGAAGTTTGGGTATCTTAGCAGTCTCATAGAAACTCATGTGCTCCTTTCAGGCTTTTGACTGATTTGGACAGCTTTATTACTATTACGCTGTAACACATCAGTCTGTTTTATGAACTAAGACAGCACAGAGGACTATGCAGATTATGATGGGAATCAGAATTTAAGGGGGTAACAGCTGTACAATTCCCCAGGAAACAGTCATACACTCAGTTAAAATGAAGGTATGACCCCTAGGACCCTCTCATAATTAAATATCACAGAACTTTGAGGCTTTAATGTTATTCATATTAACTGATGCATTCATATTTAAAATTTTACTATTTATCACCAGACTGATCCTAACTGGAAAAGATTAATCTGAAAAGACCTTGCAGAATTTATTCAGAATTCCCAATTAAAAGTCAAAGCCACATTTACCTGCATTTATTCCAATCATCTACACATTAAGAGAATCAGAAATATTAGTCACTTGGAAAAATAGAAAAGTAAAACTAAAGAATGAAGAGTCTGGAGAATTCATCAGTCTTCACTCTGAATCTCCTGTTTGGTATTATTGTACTTAGTTTGTTTTTATGGATCACAGAATTCTTATCCAGTATTTAAATTTAAACTTATATCTCAAGCTAAAAAATTATGAGAAGAAAATAACTTCCCAGGACTATGGAAAAGAAGGAAAAAAAGGGATGAAATTTCTCATAGTAGTAAGTTGCCTTTCATCTGTTGCAGAATTCCATGAATCAGTCGTCTTCAATACAGAGCATGCATTATCTCTCTTGGATTTCAAAATACAGCAGTTGTTTATGTGAACACATTTCCTTAACTTTTAATTTTTGAACCTACTTGATACTAGACCTCTAAAACACCTTTGCAGAACTATTTACAAAGGATGCATACTCATTATCTGGTCTCACTACAGAGTTCCTACTCCTGCAATAGTTTTACAGTCATGATACTGAACAACACCCTTAATTTATTATTACCTTAATTTCAAAGGGAATAAATAGTCACGATATTTCCTGTTAGGATTATCAGCCAAAAATTTCAAAAATACAGCCAAATAGAATTTCAATAATTCACAGGTTATTTTTTCCCCTTTTAATAAAGACTGTGTACCTAGAACAATAGCCAAATGTGTAATTTCACACTAATGCCTCTACTGATGCTTTTGAAATGCCTATCAGTGCCTCCAGAGGAATTCTATACATTATAATAAGTATATGATCAACATATATGATTTTATTTTAGATATTTACTAATATAAAGATAATTAAGATTACACAGTGATTTATTATTATAAATAAAATAAAATTATATAATCTGCTTTGAGAACTGAATTTCACTTAACCATAAAAAAAAAATATCGCTGAGAGTACATTTACATGAGCATTTAAATGATAAGCAAGTATGGCTTTATAGTACATCAGCAACTTTACGTTACTGCACCTTCCAAGATATTTTATGCATTAATGGAAGCGAGGCAAGCAGGAACACTGAATTAATGCATTTGTTCCACAAGGACATGGCTACTCAGGCAGACTGTAACATGTGTAGGGAAGCAGCATGTACAGCTGGACTGGACTGTGGAGTTACACACTCACCTATTTTAAAGCAACTTTCCCACATAATTGAGATGTCAAACTGAACACAGAGAAATAGGAGGAAAACACTGTCCTTAAACAAACGAAACACTCATAGCATGTTTTTCTACACTGATTCTTTCACTCACTTGCTGAATTACGTCAGGATAAAGCATAGGGAGTCTCTCTGCAATAAGGGCCAATCCACCCATTCCTGCAAAAACTTGCAGCGGAGACTGAATGGGACAGGTTTCAAGAAGTGATTCATCTAGAACTGCATCCATACAGTCATCCCCAGGACTGATGGCTTCATCTTCAGGGCAAGGTCCCAGTAAATCTGCATGCTCTATAAAAACCACAGAGGCAAGAGAAATTAAATCAGGGATATACAGGAGTATGTACATCAGTTCACCCTAATTCAACCTGATGGACTATGAGAAATAGGAAAGGTCACATACACTTCCAAAGCAGGACCATCTTTGTAAGAAAGAGCCTGAATATAACACTTTTGGTCCATATAGCTTTGATGTCTACTGTTCTTAAGGATACAGGCAGAAATCACCTCTGTGGAAGTTTTCCCTGTCACCAGAGATAGTGGGTGAGGATGTCTGCAAACACACTGGTCTCAGCAAAGGGACCACCTTCTGTCAGACACGTGGAGGATTCCACCACGCTAGGCTGAACATGATTTACAGTTCGATTGTTTGCAATGACATGAATTGATCAGACCACAAGAAAGGTTAAATTTCCTTGATAAGGAAAATTTTAAAATACAAGATTTTTAAGGAAGACTCACCCTTTTGTTTTACACTGCTTTGCAGTGTAAAAAGCTGTAAACCTTCCCAAAGAAGGAAAACAAGAAAATAGATACACACAGATATTCACAACACACAGAAAGATCACTAAGGCAAAGTGCTTCTCTGCAAAAGACACTTGAAAAATACATCATCAGCGAGTAAGGGTATAGGCAGACCTTTTTTTATGAGTGCAAATATAACACTATTCCTTCCACATCTTAAATATCGTTGCAAGGAGATACACTTAAGTGTACTTCTCCAGTACTTGTTTTAGTTAATATTCTTATAACCCAAATTAAGCCATTTCACCTCCATGAATATTCTATAAGTTTTCAGTGAAGTCATGCACTTCAGCTGTGGAAAACTGCTGATATCAAACAAAGGCACTGAAGCACACAGGAAAAAAATACAAATAAATGACACTTCTCCTCAAGTATAGTAGTAGTAAATGCAGCACTAGAGACACCATGTGAAGCTATAAAATCTATCCAGCACAGATGGTGTCAAGAAAAAGTCTACTTTAAGCGGCAAGTAAGGAAATACTGATATGTAAGAATGATTTCTATAGATATTAAAAACTAGTCGTGAAAAAGCAGTAGCAATAACCTTCACAACTGATGAGTGGTGACTGTGAGACATCTGAATGTAACTAATATTTTCCTATATAGAACCACAGATCAATGGATTTGTAATGGCAAAGTCAAATTTTGAAAAGTAAGAGTCTCAAGTTTAAAAAAAAAAAGCACCTAGTAACTTAATAAAAGCTCAAAGAGGACCTTCATGTTTTCATATGCAACTTTACTACTAAACTGAACCAACCACCTCTAATGATTTTTGAGTTTTATTCAAATTGAAAAATATTTATTGTAGCTTCAGAATTTAAATAAATAGCAAAACAAAATTATTTGAAAGAGAAAGGTCTCTCAATAGTGAGAGATCTGTATATCCAGCCATTACATGGAGTCATGAAATATTTAGCTCAGACCAGATAGCAAGAAAATAGACTTTTTTTCCCCAAATCTTCTGTTTCTTATCTTTTCTAGAAAGAGACTTATCTATCAAGTTAACAGTTTTAAAAGAAGCCCCTGTCTTAAAACAGCAGAATGATTAACTTTGTAATTCCATGCTGTGTCAGCAGGCTGGTGATCAGCAGATCCCCTTAGCTTAATTTCTAGGTCCCATTCTTCTAAGTCCTTCCCTGAAGGAATGATATAAAAACATTTCAAAATGATCCCTCGGATACAGCTCCTTCTTCCCCCTTCCCCAGCACTATGAGAAAGTAGATAGCAAGCAATTAGAAAAAAACATTAGCAAAAAACAGACCATATTAGAAAATATTAAGAGTTACAAGACCAGCTTAGATGGGCTTGATTAAAATTCCCATTTTCTAAGAAGCATTTAAGTACCCAGGTTGCTGCAAAAAAAAATAAATTCACAGGCTTCTATAATTCACATGGTTTCAAACAGTTCCAGCATTACTTAATGCTGGTTATCTGCCCTGGTTATCAGCACAAACACTTACTGTATACATGTCAAGAAATAAAATACACATTATCTATACAATCATATAATCATATCATGTACAACACTATGATAAAGAAAGAAAACTAAAACCAGAACAACCATATTGGTGCATCTTATAGATACAATCTAAAGACAGGCAATGAATTTGTTCTTTTTCACAAAGTTTAGCACTTGTCTTTTAGAGGATGGCTCAGGAACATCATCCAAGAAAATACAGAAAACTGCTGTTTCTTACCAAGACAGTCAAAATCATTTATTTGTCCAAAATAAAAGCATTTTAAAAAGGAAGATATCAAAAAAGTAGGAACACTCACCTTTTTCTGTGTGAAGACGTTTAAATGAGTCTGTTTTCGATAAGCTTGGATCTGAGATGACTTTGGAACCAAGCTTAACTGTCAAATCTATTGATCGGTATCCTTGAGGGAGTTTACGGTCATATAGCAGAGTCAGAAGCTGGGCAAGTGTCATTTCAGCTGGTAGTGGTTGGCCTAAACAACAATGGCACTGAGTCAGAGAGGAAAATTATGATTGGGTTATTTTAACATACATGTCCAGATGTTGTTCGTTACTTGTAACCACAGATGCCAAGCAGACTAAATATTATCTGGCTCCAAACCAAGGCCTTAATTTTACCATTTGTTCTCTTGGGAAAAGAGGCTCCATCAGTTTGGAACCAACCATCAAAGGACTATGCCAACATTCCATAAGGCAGCTCTGCGCTGAGAGCCCAAGCACTTGGCATATTTAACAAATGGCTAAGGCTGTAATTTGATGTGCATTTTAAGCAGGTAATGCCTGTCCCCTGCTATTAAACCCCACCCCTGCATCACTCTTGAACTGTGGTGGCATAAAGTTGTGTGGCCATAAGGTAAAATGGCTGAAGCAGAAAAAAGTGGGAAACAAAGAAACCTGCAATTCTTTTTGAGTCCTATTAGCTCACTACTCTTGTGTTGGGACACAACTCAGCAAGAAAAAATGAACGGCGCTGCCAGGAATACTTTTCTTAGCAGAAATGCAGACTTAAAATGCACATGCAGTACAGCCCAAACTGATTACTCAAATCAAGATTTTGGCCACTCTTGTTTACAAAGAGTATGTTCTTCCCTGAAATTGCAAGTTACTCTCAAGGCAGAACAATGTTTCTTGGTAACAACAAGACTTACACATGAAGTGAAATGTTTTAGAGCTGGATCACATAATACACTTAGCATGCCCATTTCATCTTGACTGTACTTAATACAAGTTCCATTAAAGTCTTTAGTAGCAACCTGTTTCTTCAGTGGAAGATGTTGTCTTAAGAAATTAAAATTAAAAATGTCTTCCCATTGTGCAAGTAAGTTTTCTGCCCTTTTTTTATCACTAATTCTGCTTTCCATGGCTGCTTTTTTTTAACAACTGACTGTTGTCTAAGATGTGATCAATGAGATCACAAATACAGAATGGTCTACATTACCATTAGTAGACAGTCAACTTTTACCAGGTAGATACTGAAAACAGGCACTGAGTTTTGATCTCCTCTCCAAAATAGCAACATTACTTGTACCAATTCTAGGTATTTTAATCCAAGTATATGATCCCTCTAATAATTGCCAGAGGACAGCCTCAAAGCCAGTAGTTCTGTAGTAAGTTGAAAATTTAGTTTTTTATTGGGTGAAAATTACTTCAGTTTACCACTTAATTCCATTAGCTGGTTCCCTGTTTTTATACTATAAAACAGGTAAGAAGCTCTTCTGCATAATATTAAAGTGTTTCACCTATGTTTCTGTCCTTTATCTAAGGTTAAGAATTTCAGTCACACCAATCTATAGGAGAGATCTCTCTCTATGCCCCAGCTACAGCACTGCCACCAGCTTTGTCCAGATAGCTGATAAAATGTGAATACATACATACCTCCTATATGTAAACCAGGACTAACTGCTCAAGATGTGCTGGTTTTGAAAACACAAATATTATGGAATTCAAGAATATTCCTGAACTGGTAAAACAACCTTCCAGAGAACAATGCAAGCTGGCTGCCCACTCAGAACATGAAATATCAGGGTATGAATACCAGTTCTGTTATGCCTTGCAGGTGAGAGAAAATGTGAGTCACCTTACAAACCCACTGCCCTTTTATTTCTGAGTGAAAGTGGAAATTTTTCTGAGATTTTGTTTAGGAACAAGGAACTAAGCTTCAAGGAAGATCAGCATAATTGTTACTTTTGTCAAGCCACTATGATGCTATAATGCTCCACTTCCATTTGAAAGCTGTTACCAACCCAGAAGGGCTCTACAGTTCAAAACGCTCAATTGAAAGATTAAGAAGTCCATTAGCATTACATCTATTTTCTGAAGATGTATCAGACACTAAAAAGCCCAAAATTTTGAAGTTTAAAACCAGTTATTAAAGTTACCTGGTAGAAGCTTATGGTATAGATGAAAGACTGGAACACTAATGGTCTTGCTGGCAGATTCTCCTCCTGAGGCAGAGGTACCTACTTTATCTGCCATCACTCTTCCTCGCCTTGATGGTGGACGTGGAGGGGTGGATGAAACAGCTCTTTTTGACTGAGATTTCAAACCTAGTACAGAAGTACAAAGTCATTCTAGTATTTAATAACTTCAGTTAGCCAAGATGCAATGTACTCAATACCTTCAATGATAGCAAAAAAGTATGATAGCAAAAAAAGTAGAATTTTTCAGCACTGGCTAATAATATCAGAATAGCATTCATGTATAAAATGTATTTGGATATAATCCCAGTATTTTTACAGTTACAAGGCTGTGCATCCTCCGGAACCCCAAACATAAACTAAACCATAATTGTATTAGATCATATCATCCATAAATAAAGCTAAAGATATTCTGATTCTGCTCTTAAACTCAGTTAAAGATCCTGCCTAGCAATGGGCCCTGCAGTAAAACGTTTTTAGGTTGTGTTTTCAACTAAGAGCAAGAAAGGCAAAAATTTCTAAATTGACAGACATTTCAGCACAGAATATAGATAACAACCACTTGTCAGTACTGCAGCTGAAGTCACCTATGTATGTACCAAACAGTACCACACATGACGAAATGAGTCTTTAAACATGCTTTTAAGTTACCTAGGTCAAAAAACTTGAAGTAAGCACTACATGAAGATTTAAAGACAGAATAGGTACATAAAAGCTTACTGAGCTTTATAGCAAGACTGCCATTTTTTGGGACAGCTTAAATTGACTGAAGGTACAGTGAAATTATACTACTGTCATGTAGTCTTCTATGCAGGTGACAGAGCAAGTGAAAAAGCCAGCAGGTCAAGATAGAAAGACACATGCAATGACTGCCTTAGCTTAGCCAAGAGCAGCTGCAAAACTGACAACATCCACACCTGAAATGCTGTAATACACTCTGGTTTCAGCTGATCAGCAGGAGCAGCTATAATATGTAACACATTCTCCAATAACCTCAGTATACTAAACTAGCTTGTCTCAGGAAGATCGGGCTCCAAATACCATCTCTACTCTCTATTAATTTTACCAATAGCAAACAAGTTAAATACTGGCTGCATGAAGCTCTGACAACACTAAACAAACCCCTAGAATATATGAAAAGATAAAGACAAAAGAAGAAAACATTTCACAAGCAGGTAGTAAAAACAAATCCAAATGAAGTAAGCTTACATTTAAACTCTTTTACTTAAGTGGAAAAAATGCAAACAAAAAGAAGCAAAAACTTAAGTCTGCTTCTTTCTAAACAGGGAATGGGCTGTATCAGGCTGTATGATCAGAGATACAACTGGGATGAGACATGGCTGACTACGCTATGCCCTATCTTCAAGCCTGGCATATTATTTTTTTTCTTCCTAGATTGTTTACTCATATTTTAACCCTTAACTTGGGCCTATTAATATTTGACATATTACCAAAACACATTTATCCTGTTCAAGTGGCACCCACTGCAAATACCTTTCCAGATAAAGATGCTGTAATTGACACCAGCTATATTGCCATAAATATATACTAAGATCCATGAAACTGCTGCCCTATTCAACACTTGAGTTTAGAGTTATATCTACATCTAAAAACCTGAAATAAAAAGCTTAAGAAATATTGGTGCCAGAAGTCAAAGGAAATCAGCATCTATTCTTCATGCTTCATGAAGTATAAATGAAATTGAGGTATCTCAATGAAGGCAGAAAGCTAGAAAGGAAGAGGGTAGTTTGAAGTTCATTAATCTCTCTCTCACGTACCAGAACTTCAAACCAAAAGATTAATGATCTCTACAGCCATCATCTGAACTGTCACCTTCTCATGTCACCGCAAAATTAACTGTGTTCAATATATAACCTCCATAGTAGTTTTGGAGGAAAACGGTTTACATGAATGATTTCAGAAGGATCTTCACATTAGTTTTTGGGTGAATGCTTTGTGAGAAAATCCTGTATTTTTGGTTTCCAAGTGGAACAACGTGGTTTTATGCTTACATTTCCATCTGACAGTTTTTAGCAGAGTACTACCAGTTGTTACGCAAAGCATATGGATTCTTTTATTTCCAAAGTACATTGCAGGAGTAAAAGTCTGATGCACTAGCCACTGCAAAAAGGTAGAGGTAGTAACACCCATATCACAGTAATAGTACACAAATACTAATATATTGCCATAAAATGCAAGCTCCAGGTGTGTGTCTACGAAATCCTGCAAAATGCACTAGCAAGAGCATACACAACATATCACTGACACACACATTTAGGTATAAATTTGTCAAAGTCTATAATCCGCTAGAGGCAGCAGCTCTACCAGGAACCAATTTTTGCTGCTTAACAGCCAGTTAGATTAACTGGGCACTACAATTTTTCTAACCATCATTAGTAATAAAAAGAATTGTTGGTAGATTATTTCCAACACTCCTCCCCAGCTTTTAACATCAGAAAGATCCTTCTTTGAGAAGGTGGAAGTAAAAGACATACCAGAAGCAACAACAACACTGTAATTGTCCTGAAATCCATTTTCTGCTTTAACTTTTTCTTTCTCTTCATAGTTCTTTTTTTCTTTATCTTCCTTCTGTTCATTAATTAGCTTAGCTGTAATACTGGGTGTATCTATTTAGGAAGGGGAAAAAAAAAAAAAGAGGGAGGAAAAGCATTTCAAGATACCAAGTTGATTTTTATTACAGTTTCTAGGCTGTTAACAAGGCTATTCTTAGCTATTTTAGTGGCTTAGAGTTCCATCCCAAGCAGCAATAGTCTTGTAAATACTTATGAATTAAGGTATTACAATAATTCTAGTCCCCTGTGTCCTCTGACAATTTAAAACTGTAACAGTTTAAAACCATTACCTGATGAGTCAAGTGTATTCATGAAACCCCATCCAACCCCAAAAAACCACAAACCAAAATACCAAAGCAACAAAGAAACAAAAAAAATTTCCTAAACTCTTTTTAAGGACATCTGCAGACTTATTTAAATAAATTGTTGTATTTAGGCTTGGGTATCTAGTGTTATATATTAACCCAGTTTCAGAACTGGCAAGTATGACTGTTCTTTTGAAACTGGAAGACGCCTGAAATACCTCACACCTCCAAAACTCATGTTGTTTGCTTAAGTGAACATTAGATTTCTGCAGTTCAATTGTTTTGGTTCAATCATTAGTGTAGATCACAAATATCAGCAAGCAACTATTACATTATTGATGACTGGTGACAATGGATCATTTCACACCTTGTAAGATACAACACTGGCACCAAAATGGCCAAATAATTCTCTAATTGCTTCTGAGTAGTAACTTGATTCCACATAGCCACAGCAGCCTTAAGCTACAACCACAGACTCAAGACCTAGAAGTATCATCCAGCTACCTTTAACTGTGTTATCACCAGGGGGTGAGGTGCTGAAAGAGTTGCTCTAGTTTGGTACCATGGACTGAATGCCCATTTATTGCTGGAGAATTTAAAGGTCATTAATAAAATTAAGGAAGCTTAAGCAATGGTATTTTTACTACTCAGGTGATATCCAGATTTGTTGTTCAATTTTTCTGACCAGCCAAGACCAGTAACTTAAGACTAAGGTGAATGAAATACAAAACAACTGGTACCCATCCTAGACAACCCTATCTGCAGTGATACTGCACATTTTCTTCCTATGGTGAAGGGATGTAAGAAGCAGATTTAGCAACAATTTTTGACACCCTCCTCTTTTTTTTAAAGTCTGGGAGAAAAAGTATGAAATGAACATACTTATTGTGATTTATTTTTGCAGAAAGTATGACACGATCGATTTGAGAAATTAACAGCGTAGTTAAGAAAAAAGAAGTTAACTGAAGGGACAGACTCTGACACAGGATCTTCACAATCTCCTATTGTTGCAGCGGTGGCAGTCCTCTCTTCCTTTCTACACCCCAGTCCACCCCTTCTCTCTCCCTCTCACCCCCAACACAGAGTTTACTCTCCATATATTCAAGTCTTCTTTACAATGTCCTAACCATGGACTTCATGGAATGATATACAAATAACACAAAGCTTTTAATACAATCAGAAATCACACTAAATGAGGGATGGAAACATAAGAGAACCTGAATTCTTCCCGCATTAATTCTACCAATTTAAAATGAGAGTTTAGCTGAGGAGTAACAATTCTGTAGCAAAACCCAAACTTATGGTGCCCCACTGTGATGGTCTGACAAATTATAGTCAACGTCTCAAACATTCATTAAAGAACTTTGGTGGAGAAAGCGGCCTCTGTAAAAACGCTGGAGTTTTGTGAACAGGACAATGTGGCCGGAGGAGAGGGCCCCACGGAGGGTGGGACAGCACTCCTCCAAAGCCACAATTCCTTATCTTGAGTGACCAGGAGAAGGAGCACAATGTATGCGCCCAAGGAGGGGGCCCCATGGAGGATGGGAGTGTGCTTCTATCTTAAGTGGTCATGCCAGCAGGGAAAGAGAGGCAACTCCACAATGAACCCCCCCCAAAGCTCATTGACCGATTCCAGTCAACCCTGGGAACATGAACCGTGCATGTTGAGACCACCAACTTACACAGTATAAAAGAAGGGAGAACGAGTTCTCAGTGCACAACCCTCCAGAACTGGATCTCTACGCTGGCTGGACCAACGCTGGACCCAGGACTGGTGAAACTCTTTTCTTCTTTTTCTTTCTTCCTCTCTCTCTCTCTCCCCTCCCTCTTTTTCTTCTTTCATTTCCACAGTCTGTATACCTCACCCTTTTAAACATAAACCACTGACCAAGTCTGAGACTAGGAGCGGATCCAGCTGCCCCTGAGCTCCTCTTTGAGAAGGAAGGGGGTCTGCTCTGAACCTCGTGAGTCAATGGGAGGGCTCTCCTTCTGACACAGTTTCATGTTCCTTTTTCTGCTCCTTTTTTCTACACCTCCCTTCTCTTTTCAAACAGCGGCTTAATAACATGCTGCAAAGTTCATATTGGTAAGTTCAATTGTACTTGGACAAGGTTAGTTAGGTTGAATATAAGTTGATTGTTGTTTGAACTCCCCTAGTGTCATTTCACCTTAATTCTGACAAAGGAAATCCACAAACCTGAGTCACTCCAAATTCGGGATGCGACACCCACAAAGTCAGCATTTGATCAATTTCAGTTACAGACATTACAGTACATCACATCATCACATTCCCCTCCCCAGTCTCCATTAGCACTGGCTATCAAGTTGACCGCAATACGCCACTAAGGCAGCTATTCAGTACAGTTTATGTCACTGCTCAACAACTGATCCCTACTTTATGTGCAGTGACTATCCCACCCATTACAGTAATTCTGACCATAAATTGCACAAGGATCTAAAGACCTTAGTCACATTCCACACATGATTCTGTCTGAACAGTAAGTGAATGCAGAATTTTATCAGAAATAGCAAACTATTCCCTGGTAAATAAGCTTCAAGCATTTTTTTAGGAGTCACTATTTTTTAATTAAAATTCCAAAGCACATCTTGTTCTGTCTAGTATTCTGCCAAATGCCATTATAGTACTTCTATCACCTTGTTAGGTAATGTATTTGTTACCCTAATTAATTTGTTAATAATTTCAATGTAAAGATTTAAAATAGGTATATGATCTTCATGAACTCCATGAAGATCTGCTTCAGAAATTAAAAATTGATCTACACTGAGTTCCAAAAAAATTACACGTACAAATATATCTACATATAAGAACACATATACCTAGTCTGACGAGTGTGCAGCGAAGCGCACACACCTCAGTGCACATCTGCAACATGGCAAAATCATCTTTTGACTATTCTTTTCTATTACTTAAGAACCTCATCTTAAGAGTAAAGAGGAAGTGCTGGGTGTTCTTCCTTTTTCCTTTTTAAAATTAGACATGCTTAAAACTGATTTTTGATGTAACGTGACCTAACAAATTTTGCTCTATTTCTTACCCAAAGAGAATCAGCTTGCATCTTGCGTGGTTTTACCTAGGGAGCTCTGGCATGGACATGACACCTTTAGTATGAATTCTGCTCTTTAACTAAATTTAAAAAAAGATCACTAACCCTAATCTTTAACATATAGTTCTATTTTCTAAAGTATTAAATAAACACTAAAATTCAAGGTAGGATTTACTTTAAGATTAAGACCTCTACCATTCAGGTGTCAAAAGATCTGTGGAGGCCTGGTCAACAGAGTTTCCTACAAAGGGGTTAATCTCTCCATATATATTCAAATAGTATAACTGAAAAGTACTGGACTTTAAAAACCAACCAAACAAATTGATGCCTTAAGATTATCCTCTCATTGTATATAATTTAAAAATTAATCTCTAAAAGGAAATTATGGTTTTCAATCTCCATTTAGTAAGCAAACTCAAGTATTTATACAATAGGTAAATGTACATCCACAGAAATCAGATATAGCCTTAATTACTGTCCTTTTCATAGCAACATGGTTTCACCTCTATCTTGAGATAAACTTCTAAGTTTTGGGATATTTAACTGACATAATTTGGGAATATTTAAGTGACTGGGTCACTGGTCACTTTTAAGACAGGTCATTTTAAAGACTGGTATCTGCAGTACCATTTGTATGGTCTTGCAAATACCCCATGAGAGATTTGAGAACACATTAACACTAAAAAGCAAACATAAAAACCTCAACCAAGCAACAAACCAAAAAAAACCCCACCCAAGCAAAAAAAAGAACAAAACAGAAATCCCACCTTCCCTACCTCAGTTTTACAGAAGGAAAAAATAGTATATGGCTAGTAAAAGTGCATTTTACATGCCACATATAAGGCATATGCAAAAGCTTACAACTTAAATCACTGTTTCATATTCAGCAATTAGCAATGAACACTGCAAATATGAATGTTAGACATACTTGGTTTATGCAGGTTTTTAGGTTGGTTTTTTTTTTTTAAACTGCATCTTTAAAACATGAACTATAGCAAACTTGCCTGACACACGATCAAGAACCTCTGCTAGAGTTGTTGAGACAGGCAAGTGAAGAGTACGAAATTTGTGTCCAGCTCCATACATTGGGTGTTGAATTACATGACTAGTAGCATTAATTCTACCTTTGTACAGCTGAAAGGTAAAAAAAAAAAAAGAGTCAACATTTAACATTAACATTCAGAAATAAGTTAAAATACTAAGTTCTCATAAATTCACCTCAGCAAAATAAAGCTAAATCTTGTGTGTGCTAAAAGAACACTGACATATCCTTCAACATTGGAGGTACACAGTAAAAATGCATCAAATTAGGACACGTTTAATTTTTTAACTCGAAAGAATTTGCTTTGAAAGCCTAGAATATTTTTAGCATCAGAAACAGTATGATACTTGTTTTTAAAAACCCAATTATTTTACATAGCTGTATATGAGAGAAAAATTGAATGCCCAAGACTTGCAATTATTTATGAAATTAAAATTTAATTCTGAAATTGTATTAGGAAATCACAATGCACTTGGAGTAGAGAAAGATGTCATTTCTCTATCGCTGACTTGAGGATGAAGTTTATTCTAGATTTAATATCTACTTTTTGCTATTACGATGGATAACTAAGTCACTACTAGTTAAAATATCTCAAATATTTTAATGTATTTTAGCCTGAGCTCTGTTCACACTTTCTATCATTCTTTGCTTGCACTAAATTTTTACAGACTTTTCTGCAATGAGAGTGCCATTTATTCCCTTCCTCCTATCACCAGGAGAACTGCTTACAGTTGTCACATACAGGACCAATTTATTGTTGTGCAGTATTATGAAAAAAAATTAATACTTGATGACAATCAGAATTTAGCTTCTAAAATACAGTTTTGGTAAGAACTTAAGGGATAAAAATGGGGATCAAATCTTTGAAAGGTTATGTTGTTGGATATACTAGAAGTAGATGATGCACATCCACATTATCTTTAAGGTTTCTCTTTGGATGTTAGGAGGCATCATCTCGGTAAGGACAGACTGTTTCCTGGTGTTTTGAACAGGATAAGCTGAATTATTGGACAACTTCTTTTCAAGATAATTTTTCTTCTTCTACATATGTAGCAACATTCTGTAAAAATTCGTTGTATGTAAAACAAATTAGTAGAAAATTGATGTTACTGTCAGATTACTGATGGCCATGTTGACAATTAATCTCAGCCAGTTTAAAACAAAGCATTTAAATGTGTGTGCTAGAACTGTATTTGTTCCTCCTTTTCCATTTTATACTATCTGATGCAATTCCCCTGTCATATATCTCACGTAGTAATTTACTTCTGAGATGTAGTAAGAACAGCAGAAGCCAAAGCAGGAAATTATTTTTCCTTGTATGGGAGTACCACATCTGTTAATAACTTCTGTTTTTCCTATATTTCTTTATTCACAGCCTTGAACTGAGAGCATAGCACTTCAGTCAGTCATTAATTATATATAAATCTGTGTTCTGGTGAAGTATAGGGAAACATAAAAGCATACATCAGCTTTATAAATTAATTCAAGTATTTGTCACTCGAATTGATTCCTGGTGTTTTGGCTAATGCTGAAGGATCTCTGCCAATCTTGAAGCATCAGAACTAAGACTATTCTTTAATGAAACTGGTAATGAAGAACTGCTGGAAGGACTAGAACTTGTATCTATATTTGCTGCTAATGCATAAGGATACCATTAAAAAGTCTTCCATAAGATAAGTTTCAGTTGTAAGTTCTTTCAGAAGAAAACAAGTTTTCAGCAAGATGGCTTCGTTTTACAACAGTGCCTTAAATTTTCTTTTAAAATGCTGAGTTACAATTCACCAACACACTCCTTTCCAAAATTCTGCAATGTGTACAGTAGGAAAAGCTGCTGTCTGACATTTCAAAGTTGGATATAACCAATTTTTTTTTTTTCAAAAGGCTAATTTATTCCATGTTCATGATGCGGATATCAAAAATTCTTACTGGACATGGGGACTGAAGAAACAAAGTCACTTTCTCATCCTCTAGCATCAGCTGCAAAAAAAGCCTCCTAATAAATCCTGAAATATTTCCAGAGGTTGGAAGGTTTCCACGCTGAGGAGAGGACTGGAACAATTCACAGAGAACCTGGGAATGCAAGATGACATCAGATTTAAAGTATTTCTGTATTTAGGTCTCTAAAATGTAGCTCTACACAGCCATAATAGTCAGTGCCTAAGATCTACCTTCCAGTTATCATTCAAATCAGATCAGAAATGAGCACCACTGAAGAAAATAGCAGCAGCAAGTAAGGTTTTTTACAAAAAGTTCAAAACACTGACTGCAGCATCAAAGTAATTGTAAATACATTGACTACTCGAAAAGATAAAAAACTGAAGATAAAGTACTTAGAAAAATAGCTTTCAAATTCCTAAAGCAAAAATTTTCCATTGTATAACACAATATTACTAGTAGTCATTAACAGAGAACTGTACTGAATTTTTTACTGAATTCTGCCTGTTCCCAGGCCATGGTCATTCTTAGTGTTGAAAAATCTTTTTTTATGTATACTTCTGTTCAACTAGGTCTACAAGGTTAACAAATGTGAGGAAAATAGCTGAATTTGCACTAGAATGCCAAATGCAAAGCCATATTCTGCAATAGCCCGTATTTTCCTGGTCATAGATTGCACAGGGTATAGTTGCACAAGGAAATTTACCAGGAAATCTCCTTAAGTTACTAATATTAAAGATGTATATGAAGCTTGATTCTCAAATTCCATTTCAGAAGAGTTTAGACCTATCCAATTAAATACAGCATTTTGGATTACGGTCTAAAGTTTATTCCTCCAGACCAAGAGGCATACAAATCTATACATAGGACTGGATGGCCATGCCAAAGCATTTTTATACTTTCCAGAGTCAGACCAACAAGCCAACAATTTTAATACATAACTTTTCCAGTCAATGACAGCTTACAAAAAAGTTATTTTAAAGAAAGCTAAAAAAGTAAAATTTTTGAAAGTTGGATGTAGTTATTAATAAAGAAATTAAAAACTTTATTTGTTTTTCTCTCTCACCTGTGCCATAAGTCTCTGGTTATTAGGATGGCAAGAGATGCACTGTAAGAAGAAAGCAACTGTTGCATTTTCAATTGCTGTCCGCTGCTGAGTGGTCAACCCTGTTGTTACAGTTGAAGAAAGCAAGCTACATCTTGCACTGGCCTGTTGTGCCGTCACATTGTGTCCTCCAGAAGTAGCACCAGAATGGCACAACAGAAATAAAAGTGCTGTCCACAATGGATTGACTTCAGAGCCACCCAACCAATCCTTCATCATGTGGCTGTTGCCAACTTCTGTCAAAAACCTGAGAACAGGAGCAACCAGGTCTGCCGTGATAGGCATTTTATTAAAGTGCTGTGGAGCATGATGCCTCCTGAGCCTGTCCTGGGTGACATCCATTGATTGTGCAGAGCAGTCAGAGCTAGAAGTATGGTTAAAGCAAAAACTAGCAAGACTTCTTACAAGCAGTGAAGGCAAACCCGAGTCCAATAATTGCTTAATAGCTTCTGGAGACTGAGATGAAGCAGCAAGAGTAGCCAGGTGAGACTCTGTTAGTGCAAGAGGGGCTTGTGCATTTTTAGAGTCATCTGTTAAAGACGAACTAAGGTCCTGCTTTTTGCTGTCATCAGTCATGGACAGTCTGTGTTGACACTGCATTGGAGGAGGAGCAATACCCATCCATCCCATGAGTAAGGAAAAATAATTTGGGTGGATGTGGCACATTGAGCAAAGCAAACTATCAACAGCTTTCTTCAACACCATGTTGCAGGGAAGAGACATCGACCAGTTAAACAGTGACCTGTAGAAGACAGAAAATCATGTCAACACGTAGTTTGCCACTCATATTCCCTTTTCTTCATTGGTTCATAAAACACCTTTCCACATTTATGTTTTAACTATTGCAGAAGCTGTTGTAAAACACACTGTGCTGAGCTTCAAAGCCTCTTTTGGATCCCAGTATCAGCAGGACATTCATTACACAACAGGCATTCCTCAACTTTATATTTAAATTTCATCATACTGTATTTAAAATAGATATAAGCTGACTTTTTTGGCATGCTGCACATGAAAGTCAGGATTTCAGTCTTTTGACAGTTTTCACATAATTTATGCATTTTTGAGCCAATTTTGTGCTTTCAACTCTCCAAGCTGCAGCTACTAGGATCACACACACATGCAGAAACATGCTCATTTACATAAAGGTCTTTTAATCCTTTGTAAGAACTGAAAGAATTTTAACATGTTTCAAAAAATTTTTAAAATTCACTTTATTAGAATTCTACCTGAAGATGTTGCAAAAAATGAAAACAGCAATAATGTTGTTAGCTGAATGATGTTACCCTCACTATCTTTACCCAACCTGAACTTGGGACACAAGTTAACAATAGAATTGTTCCTCAGAGATACTAAAATCCCACCTACCTTTGAACTCACTTCCATCCAAATACTATTTGCTTGGATGCTAACAAGGCACATGAGTGCAAAAACTAATTTAGCTCCTATTATGCAGCTTAAATTTTGTAAGTGGTATTTCTAAAATAGTGAAATCATAATTTCTTCATACAGACTTGTTCAGAGTAGGTGAAGTATTTAAAAAACCCCGCAGTTTTCTGAACTGCATTCACAGTACCTTGACACCATACATGTTACATTATCTTAACCTTTACATACAGAGTTTAACACACACTTCATGCCACTTCACTATTAGGTTTTTAAATAAGTTTGGACATATCATCATATATCACATTCCCATTTGAAGACAAGAATTATTTTTCCCTCTTCTGGATGGAAGTGTTTTTCTGTGTTTAGTCTGAGAGTTTAGAACAGAACATGGGTCTAACTAAGAGTTAGCTTTATCACCAGTCTAGTGAACAGCTGATTAAAAATTCTCCAAGGAAGACATTGAAAAGTCATCTCAGTGACCAAATGACCCATAACTTCGGGAAGACAGTCACAATTTCCCAAAATCCGCATATAATAAAGGTATACTTAAACTCTTTGCCAACTATATATTAACACAATCCTTCCGCCAAAATTTTCTGGGTAAGTTCATGCTCTATGAAAAATAAGATTCTTTTCCAACTAGATATTAAAAAATAACTAAGGAATAAATTAGTATCCACTGGCCAAAGCAGAAATATTGAAATGGAAAATGGGGATGATGGGAAAATATATCCAAGAAAAAATGAAATATCACATAAAGGAGAAATTAGGAGTTACATCTAGAATCAATGAAAATGTTTAAAAGTTAAAATATCAAAGATGATGAAGAATACACAAGAAATTATTTTTATAAGAAGAATTATTTACCCATATATTTGGGTATGACAACAATTCTTCTATACTTACTAAAAATATTATTTTATAATTTGCTCCAGATGCTGGCTGATATGAATTATAGTTCTATTTGGCAGGATGTAGAGGAACAGGCTATATTGCAACATGCATATTGAAACAAGGTACAACAGTTTATCAGTATTCCTTCATTTTGTCCTGTGATGAAAACAGCATACTCTCCTCCAAAAGACAGGAATTCAGTTGTGAAACACACTTTTATATTAGTATAAATCTAAATGGGCTATCCATTTTAGGAAGTCTATTTTTATTAGAGTTCTTCTTTTTCAAAAGTTAAAATCATTAGAATGTATGCTGAAAATGTATTTCTGTTAAAATATATTGCTGAAAGGGCTAATTGACCAGCAATTTAAAATCCTTAAGTTGATTCCCAAAATGAACAGGCTCATTTTGAATTAACAGTTATTTATATGACAGTATCACTGAAGTCTTTGGAAAAGGTTTAGCTTGCAGTCATGTGTCTAAAGACTATCAAGTTGCACATACACGAGAGCTCAACATGCTTCTACCAATAACCGTAACTTGTACATTTCCCAGTGTTTGAATGTTTGACTGTGCCTAAAAGAGATAGAAAGGTAGCAGAAAAATACGAACGTTTCCTAAGGGCAACAAAAAAAATTAGTCAATCAATATTCCTCTCATTAACTGGTATTGTATTTGATAGTATAAATGAAAGACACTTCACTAGATACACAAATTTAACAGCTATATTTCTATAATACACATAAACCAAAGCTATGTGGCTTCTCTTTAGTTTTGTTTAAACAGAAGACATGATTAATCAACGTAAATTAGGAATGTTAGCCCATATATTTTCAATCTGGAGTCACTGAAAGTATACATTTGGTGTTTAGGATGAACTTTTCTTTAGAATTCAGCAACACCCAGCAAATTCATAGTTCAAGATTCACTCAAGATTTTGTGCTTTTTTTCTTTCAAATCAGACTGGCTGGAACAAAAGTGGTGACTCCAAAGAAACAAGCCCATTCCTCCCCTAGCTCTTAGCTATCAGTTATAGATAATGGATACCATGAGTAATAAAATAATAGAACTTTATAGAACAGGAGACTAATGAAGATCATGATTTATAAGTACAGTGAAAATTATCCTTAAAAAACAAAACAACCACAAAAACATGCAGCAGTTTACCTTACACATACATGCAATTATATATATGGATCTGCTGATTTTGTTTTTAAACACAATTATACCTGGAGTATGTGAAATGCAGTTTTGTGTTTAGAACTACAAAAATACCTGGTTAGATATCTTTAAGTATTCACTCTATCAATTAGCTTCAGGGATGACAATTTCCACTACTATTTCACAATGAGTGCAGTCCAAGCCATGTAATTTCAGTGAACAAAATAATTCAGTTATAAAAAGTATGTGGTGCAAAACTTTGCTTTACTTACTCAAAAAGCTCTCTGTCCAGCAACGCTGGTAAATCATATTCAACAAGCAATTCATAACTATGCCACAAAATTGCTGCTACGCAATGCAAATGGGATGGAGATGGCATCAAAAGACCATACTCTCTTGTTGAGTTACTTGGACAAATATAGCTGACCCGGCCACTTTTTTTCATAGCTGCAACTCTTGCGGAATCGCTGACCCATTTCAGCAATGCTTGAATCCTGGAAGGCAAGATGATGTAGTACATTATAAAGGGTCAAAGACAGACTCACAACCAAATTAGCTTGCTATCTTTTTATAATCTGATTTATATATTTATCTATTCCTTTGAAGCAAAGTTCATGAGTGAGTTCAAACTATTTTTTCAAGACTTAGATCACTAACAGGGAAAAAATTAATTAAAAACGCTTATCTTGGACAGCCGCTGCCTTCTACACTGAAAGAAAACACAGCAGGTATCCAAGTTCTTCGTATTTGACAGAAAAGTCAGTTTTACAACAAAAGTTTTATCACATTTATAGGAGCAAAAAAAGAGGGACAGCATTCTCTGCAAAGGATGCAAAGAGCTAGGAGGGAAAGCCGGAAAGCTTCTTTAGATTTCTGTACTTCCATGCTATCTCATGACAATCAGATTTCAAAAAGTCTGGTTTTGTGCAGTAACATCAAGCCACTATACAGCAGATTACTTTTGTATATGCTTCCACATGACAATCCAAATAACATTACCTATCTTTTGTTCCAGGGTCTTGAGTTGTTCCAAGCTGATAAAGAATGTCTATTGTGGAGTCAGAAGAGAGACCATTTAATCTTCCAAACAGTAAAGGGCTATTCAGATCTTGCCGCA
>JANZLQ010000052.1:1709107-1758706 GCA_026212715.1 Elanus axillaris
GGGGGAGGGGAAATAATAGAAGTACTTACATATGTATTTTTTAAGTGTACTAATGAAATTATCATAGAATTGCAATATTAACATTTAATTGAGTTTTGCCATTAACATAAGGATGCAATTCTTACACACATCACTATCTCAAAACTGTGCATTTTGTATGTTCAATGCAATGTTCAGCCTTACTATAAAATGAAAAATCACTGCAACATTCATCAGGACTTAAAGGTTTAACTAGTAGGATTTTCTTCAACATATTCCAAAAAGACATGACTAATTCCAACAGAGCTGTCAAACCTCATGCTTCACAGAATCGAACATTTATTTAAAAATGGAAGCTTATTTAACTCCAATTTCCATCAATGGAACTAAGACTGAAGATTTCCTCAGATCATTTCCTATTCATCTTCTCCTCTTTATGTTCATCTCCTATCCTGTAGGAAACTATTCTCTTATCTAACAACATTCCAGCAAAAGACAGTAGGCTACATTGAAACATTAACTTGTGGCAAAATAAAGTCACAGAAGCCATTTTGAAAAGCATGTTTTCTGGCAGTATCAGCAACAGAAGAGCTACTGCAAAATTTTGCTGTGGGACATAGGATTAGTTGTTCAAGTGTCTTGATTATGTACCTCCACCTGTAAATAATTTCAATGTTAGCGCTATTCAGAATTGATACTGTCCTACAATTACTGCCCAAATACTGTTGCATTTGTTTCCCTTAACACTATTCATGGATGCTCTTTATTTTGAAACATCTAGACATAGTATCTATAGTAAGATGCACTTAGAATATATTGCATGTCCTACTCTCATGTTTTCAAAACATTCATCTAATTATCTATTCTACACAAAAATCAATACAACCCTGGTTGCACTTTACTGCTGTAGATCTACCCACATACAGAGACTGTGATATTTAGAAGCATAACAAAGCACAATGGCAAGTTCTGGCAACCCAAATTCAGAATCAGAAAGTAACATGCTTATATATACTGTATTTGTACATTTATACAGGCAATGTTTTTAAGCAACAACTGAAAAGAAAAACATTGCACTCACCTGCAGGATCGCTCCCTGATGCTGAGCAGTTTCTTAGAAGAATGTCAATCAATTTTAGGCCTATTCTGGTGGACTGAAGTCCAATTTTTACAAGCACAGCCTCAATGTTTGGAGAATGCATACCACAGTAAGGTGACATTAGTAAAGCAGCACATGTCTGCAACAAATTAGCAGTGGGTGCTGCAGCACTAGCCATCATTCCTTCTAAATCACTTATGTGAGTGAGGCAGTGGTGTAATAATCTTAACCATCCAATACTGAAAAAGAATAACATAAAAATGAGCTAATGTATCATTTTCTTATCATTTTATTTTTCATCTATTACATAACTACCTGTATTAGATTCTAGGACAAGTACTGCAGAAAACTGCTGTGACATAATCAGGCATTGTCTGAGAAAAGGAAATGACAATTACTGAATTTAAGACCACAATGTAATATACATTAGTAATGCTGTTGTAATCATTGGTTTAAGGTGGTAAGAAAGGCAGGGTTTGTGGGTAGGAAGAGTTAAGAGCCTGCAAGTTTTATTCCTAAAGTTTCTCAAGATTTCTTGATTCACATACATATTTCTTCCAATAGGGCAAAGCTACTGGAGTGGGGGGGAAGGTATTTATAGAGGGGTAAGGTACAGGGGAGGGCGTGGGGGGTGTTTGTCATTGGTTTTTTTTGTTTGTTTTGTTGGAGGTCTTTTTGTTTATTGGGGTTTTTTTTTTTACATTAAAAGGTGCTAGCCAAAACATAAATGTGAAACATGAAACAGCACACTGCCTCACTTAGGCACCACTGAATTTATTCATATTTAAGGTCAAGATTCTGCTATAATGGTTGGCATTAAAATTATACATCTGCACAGCTTCCCTGACATTACAAACTTTTAGGGTCATACACATCTACAATAAATTACAGTGAACCTTAGTGAACTTGATATAAGAAACACACAGAGGAAAGTGCAGAAACTAAAAATGTGTCAGCTACTGCATTTCCCCCATCTCTCTCTTATTCTTTAACAATATTGTTCAGTATTGCTTTTAATAATAAACCTTGAAAAAGAAACCTATTGTAATTGAAACAGTTTGGAAACACATTAACTAGACTTTATTTATACAAATATACTACAAAGCTGTATAAACTAGCATTATGAATGAGATGGTAATCTAAGTTGCATGTAAAATAAATGGCATCATTTCACTGACAAGTTCTATACTAACTGGTTAATTTGTCTTCACAGCTAACCTTATCTCCCATACTTCAAAAAAAAGGCAAACTTGCATATAGATCTTAATTTAAGTTTACAATTTATTTCAGGAATTATTCACTCCTAAATATTTATCATTTTAGAAAACAGCAAGTTTTCTGTTATATCTAAAACAAAATTATATCCAAATTTATTGAATATATCTATCACATTACTGCCACTACTTTATTAAGATACTTATAAAACTAAGCTTAAAGCCACAATTAAACATTTCAAGACATGAGGAATGTTCACTCAGCTTCTTTCTTTAGATACTGATTATTTTTTTGTGACTTTAAGATAACCTTTTCTGAAGTACAAATACAGCAATAAAGCAATTTGGCAATGAAAATGTCTTTCACTGCTATTCAAGATCAAAGACTAATTTCAGTTATACAGCTTTTATCAAATACACACTGGACAGTATTCATATTCTCTAAAATTTAGTTACTCTCTCAAAATTTTTTCCAGCAAAAGAAGAAAGGCTTTTAAAACTTTCCCATGCTCTCTTACCATTTTGTAAGCTAAATTTCAGAACCAGGAAATCTCAAAAATTCACTCATTAAATTACATTCAAATTTGTAAAACTTTGACACTTGTTTTCTTTAAATCCTTAAGGGTTTATTTATTTTTATTTTAAAAATGAGTAAGAAACTCAAGATACCACCTAACCAAATAAAAGCTTTTGAAAAGAAATCTTGCTGATATGCCAGAATCATAACATTCAGTTCCTATTTCTCAAATGCTTGCAAACAGCAATATTAGATATGACTCCAGCAAAACATCCCATTGTCCTTTTTCTAGTCCTGCTCCAATAATTATGTAACTCCACTGACTTCAGTAAGGATAAGAAATATGTTGCTACTTCAGTTTTTTTGACAACTGCCTACCCATTAAAAACACAGAATGCAACTCTAAATGCTTTGCTGTGCTTTCATTCTTTCACCATTGCAGAGAGGAAACACCCCCTTTTGCATATGCAGATTAAGCATCCTACCAAAAGTGAGAAGTACTGCTTGTATTTGCCTTCTGTTTAAAAAAAAAACACCAACAAAAAAAACAAAGCAAGTTTTCTACGATATTTGAAACGGATGCTGTAAATGTTAAAATTCAGCTACAAAAACAGGTACTCATGAATACAGTTTGCTACTGAAAGATCTGACTCAGAACAGAAAACACCATAAAAAAACCCCAAACCATGAACTGGCACAAACATGGCTCTGCCAATTGATACTAGAAGCTTACCTTGTTTTAGAGACCTGATCCTCAGAGGGAAGGAATGGATTATTGACAGTTGCAGATGAGGTGTTTCCAAAGGCTGTGAGACCTAACAGTTTGATCTGAGAGAGGCCTAGAGTACTGGCATCCCGAGGACGATGGAGACGAAGGCAGACAGCTGAGGCAACTTCAGCTTTTACCAGCTGGATTTTTATATAGGTGAGACCGCTTGTGATAACAGGAGTTGACAAAGGTAACATATTGACACCATCTGCACTTATTTCAACAGATACTGATGAAGGGCAAGCTACAGAGTAAGACAAGAAGGTTTAATACTATTAAAAAATCTGTACTGGTTTGAATTTTAAGTGTTAAATACATATCCCTGTTACAGATACAGAACAAGACAAGTGAAATGATCTTAGGCAAACACTACTACAGAACTGCAGCTAGAGTATTTGACCTGTGTAATGGTATATATTACAATGCATAAGTATTTTTGATACATGGTGCATATAGCTTATTTCAAAGACTTAAGATGAAGAAAAAAAAGTCTTGTCAGTGTAAATGCCACATGTTTCCCTAGCAGGACTACAACAGCAGGAGCTGAAAATCTCACGCTTCATTTGAACTACCACACAAAACCATTTTGCCTGAAGACCCCTGACCAATAATCACATTCTCACTAAAGAAAGTTTTGAGAAGTTTGACAAGGTTTTTTGTCATACTTAACATTAATGCCACAAGACGTACTAAGCTTGAAAAAAAAAAAAAAAAGAAGGAGAGG
Organism: Elanus axillaris; assembly: GCA_026212715.1. Taxonomy (NCBI): domain Eukaryota; kingdom Metazoa; phylum Chordata; class Aves; order Accipitriformes; family Accipitridae; genus Elanus; species Elanus axillaris. Next base: position 1,713,410 of record JANZLQ010000052.1, read on the forward strand.
CAGGGTCTTCCATTCTCAAGGAAAGCAGAATTAGAAAGCTTTGCAACTTATTCTATTTATTTATTCTTCAAACAACCTGACAGCTTCAGTTCCTCTGATTATACTCTTTGTATCATTTCTAAAGCCTACCCTTCAAATTTTCAAACCAGCATCAATATCAGTGAACCTACTTACTTGCCAGAGAGGCCAGGTGAGGCTGGATGTGGATCTCCTTGAGCAGCACGGCCGCGGGAAGGTGAATTGTGAGGTCACACCAAGCTTCCTCAGGTAAAAATATGTATGACCATGCAGCAGACCGAGCTCGTCTATGGGGAGGAGTAGCCTGCAACAGCACTTCAGCAGGCTGGGCAGTGGGACTGCTTGAGGTGATTGAACCTTCAAAAACAGCACCATTATTGAAGTGGTGATTATTAAAGTTTATTATAAAACCCAGATTAATTTACAACCTGAACTGTGGAAAAAACTTGTTTTTCTATCTCACCTGTTTCAGTTTATTGATTACATCCCATGTATAATATTTTCAACTGCTGAGATATTTTTCTTTTACTCTTAGACTGTTGTATATAGGCAGTTTACATATCCACATGCATATGCACATGCTTGAAAATTTGCTAGGGGACACTTGCTATCAAAATCCTAAACTTTCTATCAAGAGTTCATTACAAAAACAAACAACCAAAAAGGCACAGGTTGAACAGTATGCTCAGAACTTGAACTCAGTTAATTAATAGTTAACATAATGAAGGCTTTAAAGGTTTACATTTTACAATGATAACAAACGACTTTATAAACAAAGTCTGCAAACCTTTTTTATTTAAAAAGGTTTTTTTCACATGAAAACTTTTTTTCTCAAAAAGACACCAGAATCAAAAAAAAACCTGACCACAGCAGCTGCTTTTCTTCTAATCTTAGCATGAATTAAGAATGAAGTAGGAAGATCTAAAGCTATGTCTTCCTTAGCAAGTAGTATGACACAAGGCAACCAGATTTGTGCTGTTCAAACTAGAAGTACTTGGGGTGTTGTACTTTAAAGCAGCTCTAGCCTGGCCCTGTGACTGAATGCCTAGTAGCAGCTGGAGGTGAATTCCTGGACACATTTTGATAGACTCTCATCCCAAATGAATTGAGTTCATCTCTCACAGAACACTCCATGATGAGAATCAGAGAGTAGTAAGTGAGGACAACCAGAAAGTTAACTTCAAAAGCACACTCCTGACTGAAGGTAAAACATTAAAATAGATGCACTCATACCAGAACATAAAAAACTGCAGCACTTTGCAAGTTGGGAGATAAGGCATGCAAGAAGCCACCACCATATAAGCTTAGGATTTTTACTACTTAAAGTAATCAAGTACCAACATTGCAGGATTCTTAAATTTACCTTTTAGGAATTTGTGAAGAGCAAGGTAGATTTCTAACGGTCCCTATTCTGCCAAATAAACCTCCTTTTAAAAAAAATTCCATTATTTTTGACATTCTTAAATTTGAATGACAGGACTTAATGAATTTCTCTCTTGTCCAATAATTTTTCCAGAAATTTTGAAAATAATCCTTTCTTTCTCCCCTCTTGACACTGAGACACACTGTATGAATACATCCACAGGCTACACTGGGCTAGTGGGCAGCAACAAAAAACATTAAGACACTAGTAGTGAAAAGGAGCCTTTATTAGAGTACATCTATATCTTAAAACACATACATTTTAGTTAACTGGCAGCCATTATATCGATACCAAAACAGCACTGCAATTCTAACAAATGTTCATGCAGGCAACATGGGAGCAATTAGGTGCAGGTGTGAGAGCAGCAGCAGCAGCAGCAATATCAGGCCTACACTCCAGCTTCTTCTGCTCTGTTTGACCCAGCTTGGGCTAATTCTGTGTCATCTGACTTTGCTATGCTTCTGTAACAGCTCCCTCAAACCTGATGTGCCTTAGTGTGTCTATGGCAGATGGTGGGCTCTAACTGGGTATCCCCTGACCTAGGCAAGGAAGAAGGGGCCCACTTCGATGTATGACTACATCAGATACAGATCAGTCCCTTTCCTTCTTTCCCCTATCCTCACAAGGTCTTATTACCTGTGGAGGAAGGGCTAACCTCCTCCCCCAACACCTTGAAACACCAGCAACCCCTCTGTTTAAAAGTTTTAATAGTATTGCAACATTTGACACTATCACAATACTGTTTGTTAAGAACTTGATAAAGACTCAATTGACCAGTGGATATTAATGTAAAATAAAGAAGTATTACTTACCCAAAGGCGCAAAATTGTGAATTCCTTCTGCATTATCAGGCTCAGAAGCTAGCACTCTAGCTTTCAAACTGCTATCTGTTGCTTTGGTGGGACCAGAATCAAGAAATTTCATAATAGTCGAAACCATACTTCTTGCTGTGTTAACAATAGCTCTTGTGCTTGTTACCATGTTGTTACAAATAAGCTGAACACCACCTGTGTAAAATGCAGGCGGGGTGGGGGGGGGGGGGGAGGGGAAACCAACACTGTTCAGAAGCATGCAATAAGCTAACAAAGGCCTATTTAGTAAATTTTCTCCTCCAGACATAGCTGTATTCCTTCTTTAAGTGCCAAAAGAAATCTACAATAAACCTTTTTATTGATGCAGCTAAAGAAAAGACATTCTTACCCATATCATGGAAAGCCTTCAGTGCCTCACTTGTATCCAACACTCGTAAAATGAACCAGAGCAGTGGCTCAGATAACTGACAAGTGGCAAGCGAACCCTAGAAGAAAAACAGTTAAGAAATACATGGTTTCATACAAAATTAATATGACAAATATGCATGACTGCTCTTAGCCTCCCCTTTTAGCAGGCAGAAATCCCAGAGAGGAAATGCCACCAGAGGTGACTTCTCTGCCACAAAATAACAATACCATGTTCCACATGATTCACTCCTTAAGTAGGCTAAGTTTTTACAGTAAGAAAAAGATCAAACTATCGGGGTAAGCAGCTGAAAGAAGAATATTGAGCATTTAAAATATCCACTAAAATGAATAAAAAAAAAAGTGTTTCCCACCTGCACATAATAAAATATTTAATCCATCTTCAAGCCAGGAACATTTATGGGAATGTCAAAATGTCCTTACAGAAACTCACTCTATCCCTCTACCAGGGGCAATGGAGGGAGGCTTTCTAACTTCAGCACCAAAGTGAAGTGAGGTTGGAAAAGTGCTTCTTTTATGTGGTAGTGGTTCAGTTTTCTGATCTTATTACAGGTTACAGTATCAACTAGCCTATAATTCCCTTGAAGCACAGCAGACCTAAGGAAACTTACCTGTCTTCCCATGTACCCACAGGCCATGTAGGTAAGAATTGGCTGAAGCATCACTTGCACGGTTGTTGCTTTTTTACTAAGTGTTGTCAGGATAGTGAACAATCCATCTCCAACTGATATTGCATCTAAGCCACCATGAAAGTTTTCATGTTTAGTGAGATGTAAGCCACTTGCACCTTAGTGAAAACAGAAACAATTCAAAGGTCAGAAACCAAGACCTAACAAACCATTTCGGGCCATAAGAGAACTCAAGGATATTTAAATTTCTTTACAGTTAAATGTTCACATGGATTTTGTACACTACAAATGGGCCAGTTTTCAGGATCATATAAATTATTATTAGTATTCCCAGAAATGTGCTGCCTTCTTTACAGTACAAGTAGAACGACTTGACCCAGGAAGCCAGGGAATTTATATCCAATTTTTAATAATGAACGTAATTAGCAAAGGAAACAGAGTAAGATCTACAAGGATTGGAATCACTCCTAGCCAGAAGCAGCTAACAAGTATTTAAGATTTTTTTTCAGATAATAATAGAAGTGTACTTGTGCAGCCAAAACCCCCCAAACATTTAACATACATATTTCTATCTGAAATACTTCTCCCAGAATTCTCCTTCTCAGTGCTACAGCTCAGGATTTATTCATGAGGATTTACTGAACATTAATATTCAGCAATATTGATTGCACATTGCTGAAACTCAAGATGGAAGGCAAAAGAATAGTCTTCCCAAGAAGAGATTACTTCCGTAAATACAACTGTCTTACAAAGCGTATGACATCAATTTGGAAGAACTTTCAAAAGTGGCTTTAGATTTGAGTGGGGGTAATCGATGGAATAATACCATACCATTTAGAGAAACGGGAGTTATTCTAACAAATAATAATAAAAAAATAACGTGTTCAAGTCATCTTTGGAACATGCCTTAGAGAAACATTTTGGCAAGAGAACTGACAGCTGTAGTACTTTAATCACCTTCAAGCTGTCAAGAAAGAAAATACTGATAAGCACTGGATACATGAGGACAGACAGAGAAAGAAAAAGTCTTAAGACAGCCTCTGAACAGTCTAGAAAAGTTATATGGAATGGATAATGGAACTGAAGCCAACTAAGGTGGGTTTGCTGTGAAGACTTTGAGGCAGTGAGAAGGTAGGATAGGAGGGGAACACTGTTACTTGTACAATTTTCATAGTCTGTCAATGACAAAGCATAAAACCCTAATAAAATAAACAAAATGATCACAAAAGAAAACCCAACAACTGTTTTAACTTCATGTGACATTAATTACTCAAAGCTATCCTGGTTCCTGACCAGCTGGCTCACCAGGTGCAGTAAATTAACATAATTAGCATAAGTCTTGACACCAGAGCCACTACTTATGGGTATACATCTGCAGACATCATCTTGTTTATCTTTACTGGGTTGCTAGCAAGCTGCACTAGCTATTACATGTTTACTACTATATGCTGATAACTGATTTTTGGATCATATATAACCTCGGCTGCAGTCTTGGACAAATAATTTGTTCATTGAAATTGTCTGGAGAGTACTTAATATAGCTTTTCATGAAGGAACTAAACCCACAAATAGCTGTGTTACATCTTCCCAAAATACACATACAAATTAGTTTCAATAACCTGTATTAAAAAACTTTGGGAGGAACAATCCACTGAAGGGATCAGCTGGCCCCGTATCCTGAACTCAATGAAAAACATTTTGAAACAACACTATCTTTCCAAATTGCCTTTTTAAAAATGCAAAACAACCACTGGACAGAAATCAGTGGTTTAGAAAGACATCACAGTTGAAGAGAAGAGTATTTGAATTCCACTCCAAAGAAAAGCATACTCAAAACAAACCATCATTGCCAGAACAAACTACTTTCATTGTTCATAGTGTATTTGTAATATGACATGAACTATCCAGAGTAAAGGAGGAGACGTTCTGGAATTAATTTTGGGAAGCTTCCAACGGCACAATCCAGGCTTGTCAAATCCTGCCTGCTGTTTGACTACTGGAGATTACTACGTTTTCCTCAATTGCTTTTATGCCAAAATGAACCACTGGTCTAACATTCATGTGCTCTCATCGAAAAAGTATACTGTTTTGTGGTAATAGCATTGGTTAACAGTTTCACATCTGTTTAAAAGAGACTAGCACAGAAAAGGCCAGACATACTTCCTTCAAAACCAGAGAACACTATAAAGAGAACAAAGTTTTACAACTATTACACCTGAAACGGAGTGTAAGCTCTTTGCCTATCCTCCTGCAAAATGTTTTTCCAGTTTTGCGCATGTAGAAACATTTATGGTATTTCAGCCAGTGGTTTAATTTGTGCAAAAACCCTCTATGCTATCATCACAGCTCACAAGCAAGTCACATAGTCTCTCTGAGAAAATGCACCTTAGGTACATGTCTGACAAACAGCAACTTTGCTGTTCAAAGTATCATCAACTTCCTCACTTGTTCGTAGCAGGAAGATACCGCCCACAAATATATGACTGGAACTCCCAGAACATGATGTTCATAAGATTTCTGGTGAGACAGAGGAATAGAAAAGTTTACATATTCTGTGCAAGGGCCACAACTGTAAACTGTCTTTTTCAGAAATGGTTAAGAAAAGCGAAAATAATGCAATCCATAAAGAACAACTGACGTAATGTGTCTACAGTACAAACTGAAGACTAATCCTAAACCATGCATAAAGACATGCGATGGGCACTGACTGAAATACAAGAAATTCCATTTAAACATAAGAAAAAGGCTTTTCTACTTTAAGAATGATTGAACATTTTAACAGGTTACCCATGGCAGTTGTGGAGTTTGTACCCTTGGGGAATTAAAAACCCAACTGGACAAGATACTGAGCAACCTGCTCTCTGAGGCAGGCTATGAGTTGACCCTGCTTTGTACGGGGAGGTTGGGCTAGACAATCTCCAGAGACCCCTTTCAATACTGACCATTCTGAGATTCAGCAAATTCAAATGCCAAACACACTCCTGTTTAGTTTTAATTACTGTCTCCCACCTCATGTTATTTTTTTTTCACATAGTCCCCCACTTTTACTTCTTATCAGTCTCTTTTTTCCTGTCATTTCTGTGACACATTCTTTCACGTCTACACCCAATTTATGAGGTTGTAGAAGTTTCAGGTGTTTCACCCCCCCCCCCAAAAGATCTTCTGCTTTATTTACAAAATACCTACCAATAATCATTGCCATAGCGCTGCTGTTACACTGGCCAAGTGCAGACAAAATCTGGCTCATAATCTGTTGGTTGGCTAACACCAGGTCTGCCACATATGCAGTTGATCCTTGAGTATTAGGGTTGCTTCCATTGCCATCTTTGCCTCCTGAAACTTTTTCTTCATCAGACACACTGTCTGTAGTACTGCTTGGTACTGGAATGCGGGCACTATATTCTCGGTTACTGGAAAGCGGTAGTTGAACTAAAATGTTGACCAGCTTTAACAAATCAAACATAAGTTGATCCCTTGTCATTTCTCCACAAACTGCTTTGGCATCACCTGGACGGATAATATTGGCAAAGAGCCCTCCAAAACATGCTCGAGCACCCACAGAGCTGTCTGAGCCACTGCGAGACATCACTTTGTCTGAACATGTAATGTAATGATGCACAAGGAAGGTTATAGACTCAATTACTGCAGAAATAGTGCTAACTGATACAACTTCAAAATTCTGTTCCAAGGTAAATTCCAAGAGTTTCACTTGTGCATCCAAGGGTCCCTGGCCTGTCTGGAAAGCACCCCTGAAAGAAAAAAAAAAAAAAAAAAAAAAAGGATATTTCATTGTTCAATATTAACAAGTTAAACAGGTTTGGTTGTTTGGGGGTTTTTTTTGCATTATTTTTAAGAAACAAAAAGCACACCAATCTTTTAATAAATAAAAATCCAGCCATTTTCAGAAATGCATGTTGAAGCACAATCTGATCTTTCACAAAAATCAAGCATTCATAACTTTTTAATATACTGGTCATTACACAGCCTGTAGAACCTACTCATGCTATCATTTTCCTAATACCACTAAGGATTAAAGTTCATTTGAAAAAGTCAAGGATCCATCTTTTTTTTTAAATCAGTTAATTTTGCAGGTATAGGCTTGGAATATAGTCCTGGTGGGTGAAAAGTTGTGTATGTTTGCAGGGAAGCTTCATGGGAAGAAGTCATCTGATACTTCAATATCATTAGGATTATTTGTTTTCTAACAGGAAATCATGATGGGTTTTTTCTTCCAGTAGTTCCCCTCCTGGTTAGGTAGTAAGAATGGTCAGGTTTTAGGTATCCAAATAGTAACTATACATTAGACCATGAGAAGGTACTCAAACTATCATAGATTGGTGCTTGTAGGTTGATTGCCTGAAGGATCCCTTTTAGGCATAAGTTTATTTCCCTGGTTGCTTTTACATGTATACCGGTAGACTAAAATATGAACCTTTTGAATCAGTACATTTAAAATAAAATTGGTGCTAATTCCTAAAGTGTGATTTAGTTACTAATTTTTTATACATTTCTCTGTATCTTTTGACACTGATGACCTTACTAAAACTTTTGAAATTAAATACAGAACAAAACAGTTTATAGAAACAGCCCCGAAGAAAATATTTGGCATTTAATTAGTTCTAACAGCAAAATACTGCTTTTCTTCACAAACAATCTTATATTTTGATCAGACATGGTATACTTCAATAATCACCTGAGGTTTTAGAAATATCTATCTAAACCCTTTTCTGGTGCTTTGCTCCCATTTTCTAACATTTCTGTCTCTCCTTCAGTTTGTCTCAAAATATCTAACACATTTCAAAAAATATCCTCTCAGTGGTCTCATTAGCTTATTTCAAATAATGTATGGCATGCTGACACGCATTCCAAAATTCACTGTGAATTAATTAATGTACTGTATTATGACTTTTCTTGTATAAGTGATTGATCACCAGTGTAACCTGGTAAACCCCTCCCATCCAATTTAAGTGACTAAGGTAAAGTCTTTTAGAGAAGGCCGAAACTGTTTTCTGTATGATTAAAGAATAGATAACACCAAAGTGCCACCTACTGGGAAGCCAGAAACTGAGGAAGTTCATCCCCAATTATACGAAGCCTTTATATGGGGGATGAGCAGAATATCAATACCAGAAATAAATGATAATTCCTAATGAACTTCAGACCAAACAATTGCCACATTTCCAGTGTACTGCTGTATACACAACAGTCTTGTGCCCATCGACCTAGCCTTGAAGAAGCAGAGCTGTAAAAGACAAGCCATAAGCTCTTATCTCTCCTCTGGCCAGCGGCACTTCTCTCCACTAGTGGGGAGACAAGACGTCGATAGGCCCCAGAAGGAGAGTGGTGCAGAGGAGGTTTTTCCACTGTTGGGTGAGGAGCAGAGAAAAAAAGACAAAGCAATAAATATGCATATTGCATAAATAGGATTATGCAATCTCATAAAAGCCATCCATATTATTTTCACAATCTATTAATAACTTCTAGAATCTTTCATTAATTCAGGCCTCAGAATACTTTTTTCTCTTTTTAATAGGTAAGCTCATCAACAATGCCCTTATTTTCGGGATTACTTTAACAAGGCCTATGTATTAGCTCTAGATAAAATCAGTCCAAACAAACGTTTAGTGCTTCTATTCACTGTCCCTCACACATGGATGGCTGTGTGTGGATTCCAGTCGCACTCTTCCACGTGCCAGAAGCAGCCCAGATCCTGCTGGTAGTGCTGCAGCAACACCTAAGATCTCCATCCATATACAATTTGACAGTGTGACAAGGCAGGACATACACATCTTAGTTGTGATTCACGCTCACACAGATTTTAAAGATAAAGAGGGCATGAAAGAAAAAAAAGTTAAGATTTACCTTTCTGTTGAAAGTATATGTATTAATTTCAGCAAAAATTCACTGAACATCTGAGGACAAGTTGAAGAAAGGTGCACTTGTAAGCGAGTAAGAAATTCTTGCATAGCTTGTGTAGCCGTTGGCCCAACCTAGAGGGAAAGGCATTTTACTAAGTTTTATGTAAAACTGAAATGTCTTCAAATACATTAAGTAGTATCTAACATAACATTTTCTAAGAACAGAAAAGTATTATGTAGTTTAACTTGCTTGCTAAAAATTTTTACTGGGTTCTCACAGGAGAACTATTCTCTATAAATTTATATTATGTGGTCTACTACTAACCATGAGTAAAAAGTAAATAATTCAGTTCTTTGCCTAAAAATCATTTTGCAGCTTGAGACTTTATCTCAAGCATAGCAAACTATGCTTCACACAATATGTATTTCTGTGCTAATCAATGTTGGGGTTTAGTGTTTTTTGGGTTTTTTTTCCACAAATCACATATTTACATATAAGTGCTTTAAATTAACGGCACTGCACAATGTTTAAGTTCTGGAAAAAACTATGTGTTTTCTGGAAATTTTTCTTGAAAATACTGGAAATACCAGGTGTTTTCTGTCTCCTAAACTAAGTGTTTCTGAGACTCCTGTCAAATATTACATACAATTAAGTTAACAGGCTTTTTTTTATCACTATTCACAGATGTTTCAGAAGACTGCAAAAAGCAAAAAGAAATTAGTTGAAATTAGGAGAAACAGTAGACACCACCTGAATTCAGAAACAGGCAGAAAATAAAAGCATAATTTTAAATTCTGGAATTATTAGATATTTAGACTTAATCTGCATTGGCATTTTTATCGCAACCCAACAAGACTTCAGGAAACTAACTGAACTCTGTTACTTTTTTCATGCATGCAACTAAGTAATCCTAACTTGGAACATGTTCACAGATATACTGCATGGCATTCTCTTCCTGTGGCAAGTCTCCAGATAGTTATCAGAACCAAGACCAAAAAAAAAAAGAAAAAAAGTCAAGGATACAACACATTATGAATAACACATATTCATGTCAAGTGTATTGAAATCCTGTTACAAAGATTTTTTTTCTCTTAATTGCTAGTTACCTGTGGACTGTGTTGATTTGTTCCATGAGGATTAGTACCAGAAAGAAATTTCACTAACACATGAATGAGGTTTGGATCTGACACCAACAATTGGGCAGTACTTTCCTGAGCTCCAATGGCACTGCTTGGACCAGCTTGAAAATAAAGACATAAAAATTAAGACTGTAATCTTAACCATTAAGTGTAAATCAAACATTTATAGTGCATATCCCTTATACTTATTTCATGATGTGTAAATATCCTCAGCAAAATCAGCTACTGAAGGCTGCTTACTCAGGACTACAATTTTGAGTGTAGAGTTTTCCATTAAGTAAAGATACAAACCCCCCAAACTGTTCCATCAGTGTTCCAAGCTTGCTAAGGCAGTGTTCCTGAAAGTAGAGCTCATAGCTCTTGCATGTATACTTAGACCTGTTGTACTACTGCCTTTTGGTTTTTTTTTTTTTTGAAAAAAGTTCCCCTTATAAACTATTTTGAAATTTAAGACAAATCACTAAAAAACCACATTCAACTGCAGCTGACATAACTACTCAAAATGAGAAGTGAATCTGAATTTGGTTATTCTGTTTTTCATAGTTTTCTGTAACTTCTCTTTGTTTCAATGTAACTGCATCTTTCAAATGTTGTGTATGACTTCAGTTTTGAGCTAGATGTCACTTGAGTTTGTCCAAAAGTACTGAGTATCCAAATTAATTTAAAAATAAGTGTACAAAGTGCACAAAATGTTTATATTTTTATTTGAAAAAGGGACATACTTTTGTGCTTTCTTGCATTCCTGAATGATACCTTCACAGAAAGAAGGTATTTCATTTTCTTCAGAGACCTTGAATCACCTATGAAGTCTATAACAATCAGTGTGACAAGCAAACTGCTATTCAATGTTATTTTTAAAAAAAACAAAATAAACCAAACCAAAAACAAAACAAAACAACCTCTCCATTGAAACTACAGCTTTTAGAATATGTATGCTTGCGTTCTTCTGGGCATATTTGGGGTGCAGCTTCAAGTCACTTAATTTGTTCATTTGGTGTTTCTTTGAAGGTAATATTATTCAAATACTCCAGCTTTTTCCTGCTGTGTTCATCTTTACTTGTTAGGTCTGTACTGTATCTACTTAATTAAATCTGGCTATTTATGAAGACTTTACATCTTAATACAAGCAGTTGCTACGTTAAAAATTCCACAGAATTGACTGTCCCAGCCCATCTCTTCTTGACTTGTTAGCCAAGTCCACATGCTAACTCTCAATTAATTTCCTTCCAGGATTAAAAGGCTCCATAGTTGTTTTACTGTTTCATGAAAGGATTGATGCCATAACCGAATAAATACATCTTCATTACTTCCTATGTTATTTTATTTTTGTATTTTATATTTAACAGCTGAAAATACCACTGCAATATAAACCCCTATGTTTTTATACATTATATTCATAGTCTGACATGTTTTGTTTGACATTCTAACTCAGATTTCAGGATGCATCTACATTATCTGCTCTGTCACTAAGTGTTTATGCTCAAAACACTGCTCTCAAACAGTATTTCTGGTGACAACAATAACAGATAAGCAAAAGGGCATGTGAGGAGAGCACAAATAGTTCTTGCTAAAAGAACAGATGAGTAAATGCACTATGAGAATAATCTGACAGATGACAGCTGTTTACTTTAGATCAACTGTACTCTGAAAAATTTTTCTTTGCCAGGTATATTGTAGATTTGCTTCTACCTACCCTCCTTTACATGGCATTAAATTTTTCTAGATGTCACCCATCAAATACTGATTGCAAACACCATTCTTGCAAAATTTGTCCCTGGATCTTGTAACCAATTAAGGGCATTGTTCTCAAAACAAATGGCAGGGGTCTTGGGTTTATCCCTGAAAAATATCTTGCACTCCTCGGATAAGAGCTTCTGAAGCACAGAAGTTACACAGCCTGAGCTCTCATTATGAAGACATTTAACAGCACATAATGACATAATGAAACAAGGTTTTCTGACCATGAACTGACCTGCCCTAGACAGTGGTTCCTCATAGTCCCAACATAGGACAGTTCCCAAAAAGAATCTGCTCTATACTCAGGTAGGAAAAAAAATACTAAAAGAAGAAAACCAACTAAAAAGCTTTGATTACTACCGGAGAGATCTGGGTTTTTTGAAAAATAACTAACAAACAGCTTTGAAAATAACATTGGGATGAGATCTCTAGAACCACCTCATTTCTCATGACAAAATCTTCTAATTCATTGATCTCCTGAAGAAATGGTGACCAAAATTGTAATCTTCAGAGTAAAATAGTCCAGAAGTGGGTTCAAAGAGCCTACTCACAAAATGAAAATAAGGCAAGACCCTTATCTAGAATAGATGGAAAGGTATGAAAAAGCACTGCCCTTTCTCCCCCTCCCTCCCCTTTTTTTTTCCTTTCTTCTTTTTAAGTGAAAGACTGGAGGAAACAAAATGGCTGAATGCAAACATATGTATTAAATAGCAATAATAAATTTCAACTAAATAATGCAAACTTAAGAAGGAGGATCTCTGAGAAGTCTTTGAGATCCAATGGTTTAGAAAAATAGCGATAGTGGGATTTTCTCGGTGCTAAAATGCCCACCTCCAAAAACAGTTTAGTGAATTGTCTATGAGCAGCCACACCTCTAAGTTGTTTTTCAGTTTCTGAAACAGCAAATATGATTATCTAATGGGAATTATGTCAAAAAGAGGTGCCTTCTTGCTTATCTAAAAGGCTTATTGCATCTGAAGAGGTTTATTATACCTGAAATCATCTGAATAAATATTTTTGGTGGTGGTGGTGTTTTTTTCATCAGTGAAGATATTCTGCAAATGAACATGTTTGGGGGCTTGGTGCATTTTGTGTATTAAAAGGGGAAAGAACCTCATTTTATAACCACACATATCTAGCAAGACTAACCTAAATTATTCCTAATGAACTGTAACTGACCTTAGTAGTTTAAAAAACCCAAACAACAATAAAAATACCTAACCATAACCTGTCAATACAGTGAAGATATGTGAACAATTCGTACTTAATAGCTTAAAATATTACAGAATTAAAGAGGATACAAGAGAAACTTGACTCCAGAGAAAGCTGACATGTCAATTACGTTTCACCAGTCTCAGGAACAACCTGTCTTTAAATTGTTCACTCTCTACTGGCTGTATATATTAAAAAAACCAAACCAAACCAAATCAAAACCCTATCTCTGCTAGAAAGCATGATCTTGAAAATTTTAAGTTGTTGAGAACTCCTGTGAGACACTGCCTGTAATGGCTTAAGATACTATTATTAGTCCCAGTTCTGAACTAAAGCACGTGGAAACCAAAATCATTGATTGGAGAAGTGCTCTGATGGATCCCACCTTCAATTATCAATAAGTGAACAGAGATTATTTCAATTCTTAAATGTGACAACTGAGTGCCATTAAGACAAAGTATTACCTAGAATTATTAGATGCTGATGTATCTTGGCACAGAAGTTATGTGTTGGGCACTTAAACCTACTTAGCTCCTGGTTCTATCAGTAAGTATGAGAAAAGGGACAGTTAAGGGATATGTATCTGTATCAATCCCCACACATGTGTAGAAGGAGACACACCTTCAACCCTTTTCTTTACCCTCCAACAAGCTTGCATCTCCAACCCCTTCCAACTCAACTCCAACCTTGGGCTCACAATCCTATATACAAAAAAATCCACAACCACATTTCATATGCTTATGTAACCCTGTGATGAGTCACAGTGGTTGCTTCTGAGCAGCTCTTCATTCACATCATCACTTACTGATCTCAGGCAATAATGGCCTAAGAAACTCTGCAAACATGTGGCTGCTTTTCTGTCGGTATCAAAGCACAAACACAGAGCCTCATACCACTTGGAAGAGATTCACGTATGGTCTCAGTGGTACACACAGCATAATTATTTGAAATTTCTAGTCTACAGTTACAAATTGGAGTGTTGAAAATACAGATGAGTGTTAAATGCAGGTACCGATATTCTACAGATCAGGTCATGTTCTATTCTCAAACATAAGAACAAGACAGAGGTCTCAATTTGTGAACATCGGTTAAGTCTTTCATTAGATTATTCACAGTTCTACCTAATAGCAAAAATTTCAGCAGATTTTTGTGAGACTGATCTCTAAATAACATCATAGAAAAGGGACAGAAAGTGAAAACCTGAAGAAAAAAGTGCATCCCAAAGACAATGATTTGAAATAGCATCTATGAAAAAAATACTCATAAGCATCTTCAAGGAAGACTGTGGAGAACAGCTGTATCATCACAGAATAGCTCATAGAAGTGTAATCTTCAGGTGGCTCTGGGTTTCTTTCTTTTGTAGTTACTGTCTTTAATCATATACTTGGAGTGAAAACAGAGTTTAAAAGAGCTCTGACTTGGTCTAACATGTAGGTTTTAAAAGATTCTAGTCTCCAAGTTCTTACTATTTGATATCTTCTTTAGCCTTGAGAGGAAGGCCACCAAAGCATTCCTCAGGACAGCTGCCCTATGATAGCGAGCCATTTAGAAGCCTCATTTCTTCATTTAAAAAATTACATCCTTTAATTTCTATTTGCCTTGTGGCAAAATCTCATTCTCAAAGCGAGATTATTTCTCATGTGTTATGGAGCAATATACACAATGTGAGAATCTGGTGTGCATAGGGAAATGAAATGAAATTAAAGGGTTGGATTTATTTGTTAGTAGATTCAGTTTCAGGGGGTTTATTTTCAGATAGCTTAACATAACCAATGACTAGTGCCTGCATATTTACAAAAATATTCCTACTCCATCAGAAAAACATGAATCTCTCTCATAGCACCTTAATTCTTCCCTTCTGCTACCTTTTCCCGTAGTACAAAGCTAATTCCCAAGGATCATTAACTAATCCTAAAAATCATTTTTAGAAGATGCTGTCAACCTACTTATGACATTTTCTTTTACCACTCAGGTTTCAGTTTCCCATGGTACAAGTAATTCAAGGAGCCCACTCTTGAAAAGCCTGAAGCTATGGGAGAACCAACAAAAGTTCTTATATGACAAAAGGAAAGTTCTGGTAGTCTTTTGGATGGCAATCAACATTCATTTTCACGTCACTAAAACAGGCAACATAAAAAACCCCCAAACTTACCATTAAGCTGCATATTTGTCATGAGTGTTAGGCTATGAAGCACAAGGCACCATGTCCGAAGTAAGGTATTAGGATACCATGCCAGAACTGACAGGAAGCTAGTTACTGAAGCTGTCAAGAAAAATATGTTTTTCCAAGCTTTAATCTTCAGGCTATTACGACAAATTTCTTGGGTTTATTGTAATGTGCTATATTTATTATTGTTATTAATATTATTAATATTATTGTTTGTAGTATTTACTTTGTTTTGACAACTATTGTTCCAGGAAATCAAGAAAAGAAGTCTCACCAACACTTCACAGGAACTGGCCCACAGAACTTTCTAAAGTGCTCAGACCCTGACATCTCAGAGAAACAATGCAAAGAAACTGGTTTCAAAATGTTCTCATAGAAGCCAGCATATCGGGTTCATTATAGCAGGTATTAATGTTTTGGACTATCACAAGATTTTCTAAACTCTACAGTATAACATATTATAGAAAAAAAGTAATTTGACATGTCTTTGTACTAGATTAGTAGTCTGGTGACAAAAAGTAATAGGGCTTCCCCCTCCACTGACCCCTTTGATAATAAAAACATCATAGGATAGTATACAAGGAGAAGAAATTTGTCAGAGAAGCGCACACAGGTGCACAGTTCACCTTAGACCAAGTAGTGTATTTTTAAAAGTCCTCTTGGGATTAATGATGAGTGAAGAATCACAAATTTTACAATTTAATTTCTGAAGAGACTATGTAAATTCAAGGAATCATCTCTCAGTTCCATACTAGTTACACATTTTTCACATTAAGAAGATAACGAGCCCAAGAGCTCTTGAATAAGAACACAGAAATTATCCCAACATTGATCTTATCAAGAATACTTATTGTGGTACTTTTTGCTTATTAGCAAAAATTGAGTACTTAAAAAAAAAATCTTCTTACACTTCCTGAAAATTAAATCTCCCATATTGAATGTATTTTACCTTGGTTCAAGGAAATTACAGGTATTCGGTTAGCGTTATAAAGGAAAATATCAGCGCCACTATCTTTACTTCCAGAGGAGCTGGAATTCAGGCTTAATGTGAGCCATAACTGTAAAAGGGATTCAAGCTGAAAAAAAGGGAGAGAAAAACACTATCAGACCAAACTCAAGTGTTTTTCCAGAACTCCAGAGCATAAAAGGTTAATTGCTTTGATTTTAAAAGCCTTATCAACATTCTCAGCTGCTACTGTTTCACTGATACACACACACACACACACACTCTACCCACTTTACTGGATTTGAAGATTCTGATAAACATAATGTTCAAGGCAAATTCAGCATAACTAGCAAATGCTTCTGCTATGTTTTTGTAACTGATGCTTCTAAATACAGTTAAGTTTCTCTGAAGAAGTGTCTTCAAACTTACGTAAAAAAAAAAAAAAAAGCAGCTTTACACCCTGCTCAAAAACATCTGTATCATAAACTTACACCTGTAACACTGGTTTGCATGTAAGCTTTTGGAATGTCTCGATATAGTCAAGTGATGTTTACCAGTCAACCAAAATTATTCAAAAGGCCAATTTAATTACTGGGAAACTTCCTTCACTATCAAGAGACACTGATGCTTACTCTGAATAACTCTCTTGATGAAAATAACTATTTAGATGTTCTGGGGAAGCATCAAGGTCCTTTAGACCACAAACTATTTTGTATGAGATATTTAAAGAATGATTGAGGGATGAAGTCAGCCACCCAGTCAAAATATAAACAGGCAGGCAGGCACCTAATCACTCATATATAGCATGTACGGCATTCCTTTGTACTTATCAAGAAAAGCATTGCTAAACCAACAACTTTTCAAAAAGACCACTTTTAATTTTAACATTTAGGATCATTGGATAATTCAGGTTGGAAGGGACCTCTGGAGGTTATCTAATCCAATGTTCTGCTCAAAGAAGGGACAAAGAAGACATCAGACTGGGTTGCTCGGGGGTTTATCCAGCTGCGTTTTGAAGATCTCCACAGAGGGAGACTTCACACTTAGTGACACTCTTCGCTAATAAGCTGACAATTATCTTTCAGTGAATCTACGAACTTGCTTTTAAATATGAAAACATATACCCATTTTTTCACTGTAACAAGAAATGTTGTTTTTGATAAAAGCTTTCAGCAGCTTGTCTATTACATTATTGGTACTGTTGTCCATGACAGCTTCATAAGCAATAAAGCTCATAACACAACATGTTACTTGCATCCTAAGTAGTAAGAAGTATAGGAAAACAACCTTCAAATTTAGAGAGAAATACTATCAAAACATTTCAAAGTTCCTAATTCTATACCTGAACATGGTGGACTTGTAGCATGGAAAAGAGTTTGTTGAAGCATGCACTCAGCATAGGTATAGATGACAACTGTACAATCAACTGGGCATTTTGGGTAGCAGCATGTAATCCTCTTAGCAATGAATCATCTGTTCCGCTAGGAGACTGGGTTACTAAAAAACAAGAAGTACCATCCCACCATGAATTATTTTGTGCAACTACTGACTACCATACTGTGAAAGGCATATGTGAGTATCAGACATCTTCACCTTCACAAAACTGTTTGGAAAGTGAGCCCACACAAATACATTTTCACAGTTCTTGCTAAACACGTATTATAGGAGTGTCCTGATAACACAATGGTAAGACAAACATTTGGAACATCTCTTTCATGCATTATGGTAAAACTACTGCAGTCAATAATAAAATTCCAGAGATTAAAAGCTGAGGATGTCACTAAACCTACTCCATCATCATTCAACTAATGACTGCATGCATGCCCATGAAGGTACCCAGAGAGCTACAAAGCAGCACATCTTAACAAAACAGGCAGTGCAACTGGCTGAAAATACATTCAAAAGTAAATCAGAATCACGAGTGTTCTTATAACGTAAAGCTTACTGAACAGCTGAGTTCAAAATTTTACTCAAATATTTTCACTTTCATGACTGAACAGGTGAAACTGTCAAGTGCAACGCAGCTTTCAAACAGCTGAAATTTCACAATGAATGCAAGAATGAAGCTTCACAAAACCAGGAAGCTTAACATTCACTTACACCTAGATCAGAAAATGAAAATAATTCCTCCATTGTAGTATAATGCACAGTAAAATAAATCCTGCATATTTGACTAGTTTCCCAAAATGTCTTAAATATATGTATACACATAATTAAAAAATCTGAATACAGAAATATCTCTAAAGCTTGACCTAATAGGAAAATTCAAGCAAAATGTAACTTTTTCTAAGCTGCTAAGTGATTGCAGAAAAAATTAGTACAAATTTCAAAGCATCACGGTCATTATGTGAATAGAATGATTTGACAACACATAGTTACATGTAGGAGATGTGTTTGTTAATGCTTGTAGAATGGAATCAGCCTCCAGAGTGGACATCATTTTCAGCATCAGCTCAGCCTGCTGTTCAAGTCCAACTTCTAGACGTGCATCTAAAGCTACACAAGGCAACAAACAGGGTAAAACTAAGTTATAGCAGACATATATAATTAGTTACTCTAACTTCCTGTGATAGCAATATAGATACACAGTATACATTAAACTGAAAAAAAATCTCAGAATCACTAACAGAAAGATTCATTTTTATATACGACAGAAGAGAATACAGAAACTTATACTCTGAACTGAACATAAGATTGTTATAGACATGAAATATATGATTAATATAATACTAAATTTCTGTGAAACAAACATATTTCTTTCTAATATCACACATGACTAATTCTGCATATGTTTAAGACTGTTTTTCCCAAGGTAATAGCTCTCAAACAAGAACCAAAGCTGTATTTCCCCAGTGTGGCAAGGGAATGATCTATCACCCCAGTTCAGTAGTTATTCATCCAAACTAGTGCCACCTCATTCTTTAGGATAGAGCCAACTATCCAAAATCTCAGCCAACTAGAAAATAGCTTCCAAAATTTCCTGAGAAAACAGGAATAATTTAAAACTGCCTATAAGTGTGTGTTCAAAAATGTTAGAAAGTAAGATTTTCTGCTGTTAGGCTGTTTTAAATATAAACTTCACGTAATAGTCTCTCAGTTACCACAAAAACACTACAGCATATAGAAAATTTAATTATTTCCACTTAATGCATGTAGATATTGTTAACATAATTTGATATGCAAAAGTGCCAAATATAGTATCACAGAAAAGAGACCCTGAACAGAACTTTAGTTCATTACCTTGAGAGACTGATACGCTCACGGTTTGTGATCCATTTTTCTCTGTAGTTACCGGTGGTTTTGCAACTGGAATTCCAACGCCTCCAATGTAAGGATTGTAATTGTAAGTACCATAATCAGCACCCCAGTAATCGTACCAAGTGCTGCTTATAGGCTAAAACCCAAACCAAACAAAAAGAAAAAAAATGAACAGCAACTCTTTAGACTGCCCAAGTACAAAAATAAAATTTTTAATGACCAACAACAAACACTGAAGTTACAAAAGATTAAAACCAGAAGATGGATCCAATAGCTTTAGAAAATTTTGTTTCAATTTTTATTGCCGTGTAAACTACTGAATCCTTAGTGATTGTCAAAATCCAGCAATGTAGTTAGCTGTCTCAAAGATTCAAGAAACCAATTTGAAAATGTTATCATCAGTTTTTATTCACAAATTTGTACTGTATTGTAAATTTGGAAGTGGAGTATCACACAGATGTTTTGAGAAGTTATTTATCAAGACAGAATACTATATTATTAACTGTACTATGAAAGTACCTTGAAGCCCCAGTGAGGCTCAGTGATTATTTGTACTGGGCTCTGCAAAAGAAAGAGTTGAATAATCTCTACTCAAGTAGAGAGTCATAATTTAAGACACTAAGGAAGCATATGAATCTCAAGGAAAAAAATAGTAACGTAAGACTGTATGAGGGCAATTTGTGTATGCCTGTATTTTCAACAGCAAGATCCAATATCAACTGTCATTTACAGATACAGGAGAAAATCTCAAGAAAGATTAAGAATAAAGAAGTGTTTTTCTGGCTGTTTTTTAGAGGACATCCAATCAGGCAATAAGATCATGAAGATACCTGCGGATGAAGTGGACTAAGGAGTACTGCCACATGAAATGATAGCAGAATAAAGGAGGAGGGAAACATCAGTAACACAAAAATCAAGCAGCAAGTGGAATTTTTGGTAGGGTGAGACTTAGAGAGAAAAAAAATCTTTACACAACAGGTAATCAGTGGAAGGACATATCAGGGAATACAGAAAAAATAAAGTTTAGTGTTGTTTGAGCAAGTGGTGAGAAAGATAATTTAGGTTAATTCAAATGAGGCTGAAGGTATAAGTCAATAGTAAGAGGAGCAGGAAAACTCCAAATGAGAGCATCATCCTTATGGACAGAGAAAAGAGACTCAACATTTTATTACAGTTGAGTTTCTTTAAAGCCAAAATATTTTTTGTTTTTTAATATATGTTTTTTTAATATATGGTAATATACTATTACATCTAAATGTAATTTTACCACCTTTGATATGTTTAGCTTCCATTTAAGTATGAAAGCACTTAATTTTCTTGTTCCACAGTGAAATAAGTTTTGAAGTTAGTTGCTTCTCTTCATAGTCTGAAGCTGGTCTGAGCACTAGCTACTGCTGCCTCAGGTTTTTTTGTTGTTTTTTTTTAAACACAATACTATCAGTACTAAACATTAAGATCAATCACAGTAGCAAATGCCATGCTTTTCTTAATAAAAAAGGACAAGACTACATCTTATTTTTCTTTTAGATTATGCTTTTGTTGTCTTTTATGTACTACAGTATGAGTAAACTCAGAACCTCGTTTATACAGATTATCTTCATGCAAAAGCAAAATATTTTGTGGTCAACTGAGATATGAAGACATCCAAGATGTGAACACGATCTTCACACTCTTTCCTGTCATTCTACATTAAACCTTTATAAAAGGCTAAAAGCAGCTTAAGATGCCAAATATCACTAATTAAGAACTGTAAGAGAGAAAGCATTTTATTATTCCACATGTAAAGGTTATCCTGAAAACTCAGGTGTGTCATACCTTGAAGACTTTGGCTGCAAGGGGATCTTTCTCCAAATCAATATCCAAAGGATCAATATCAACTTCCATCAGGTCTTGCAGTAACTCAAGGTCAATGTCCTTATCTTTTTCCAAAGATGACAAAGGCGGAGCACCTTTGAATAATTAAAAGAATATGAATACTACCAAGTACAAACCATAAACCATGTATATACCATCGACTTTATGGATAATTTTAAGGCTTTTAATGTTAACAGTTCTTAGTGCAAAAAGATAATGAATGCAATCAAGTTGCCTTTTTTAAATAATCGGAAAAATAATCATTTTTTACTGATCAGATGTAAAAATAAGTTGAAGAATTTCTCATATTCTGCCTGTATTTTCACAAACTAATTACCCTATCAGCAAAACTCCTTTACTGATACTTTGATAGATAGATGAGTGACAGCAAAGGTTTTTTTTACTTTTTTTCAGTATACATATATACATCCAGATTATGGAATAATTTACCTGTAATGTCATGTGTCAGAGGCTCATCTATTGTTTCCACTAACTGAACTGTGGACTGCTGGAGAGAGTCATCAGAATCCCCAGCTGAAGCTCCAGCATCTTCTCCCAAAGCACTTTCTTCCATAGCTTCAGCTGCTATAGGTGCCAACAACTCTCCTACGTATTAGATTAAGCAGACAACTGACTTTCAAGCTTTATTCCACTTACAAATTAACATTCCAGTTTCTAAGCCAACTGTCTGTTTTTCTTCATCTAACTCTAAATTCTCTAAGGGCTGCTTCTTCAAGGGGAGGAGTTCTGAATAATTTTCAAATAATCAGGGTCACATAAATATTAACTTTTCAATGCACAAGTCACCAATTCAGGATTGACTGTAACTGCAATTTCAAACTGCATTTTTTACATACTAATCTCACTATCTTAATAGTGTCATCAGATTCTAACATAATGATAAAAAAAAAAATCACTAAAACATTCAAGATAGAAAGTTTCAAGTGTAACATAGATTCTAAAAAATATGACCTTAAAACAAACCTGCTAGAATATCCTGTAGCATACAAGTCAGAGAATACTGAGCCCATGCTCCTCCCCAAGAGATGTCTCCTCTGTTGAAATCAGTTCCAACGAGAAGCAGCAGTAATCTTTCCAACTGAGTCTCATTTACAATCTCACATAAATGAATTGTTGGTCTTGTAGCGTTTGCAATTCTAGCAAGAACCTAAAAAAAATAAATATATGCCTATTCATATTTAACACTATGAAAATATGTAACAGCTTTCATTTCTGTGATAATTAGATTTTGTGTACTAGTAAACCAGAAATTTTTACAAGCTTAAATTTTAGGATTTTACAAGTGTAATTATATGAAAATATTTTTTAAAGCTACTTTTTCTATGCAGTTTTGAAGCCATCATATCGTAAGTTACACAAAAGATGACAGATCAGAAAAACTACCTCACCAGAAATTACTAGAATTTTTAATGCTGCAGCTAATTTTTACCATCGAGCCAAGAAAAAAGCAGTAATGGAAAGCTAATTCAGTGTGGTCTCCATTGCAACTAGAGAGTGATGTTCCATATTCTGTTTACCTTACAAACAAATAGAAGTAAGTCTGCATGACAAGTAAAGTCCATGGACAAGAGAAAGAGTGCCAGCTTCTGCACTACAGAAATACAACGTTCATGTGCCAGTGTAAATGGAAGTGGTTCAATTTCTGGAGTTTCCTTTGTTGTTGATACTTCTGTATCTAAATTAGAACGAGGCCATTCTGCAGTTCGACGTAAGCGTATTAAGTCCTTGAAATGCTGCAGAAATTAAATTTGAAACAACAGTTACATTTTAAAACAAACCTCTAAATATTTTCCCAGTGAAAATCTGAGGCAGCAATAACAGTAACTGTAAAACTTTTTTATAAAAAAAAAAAGAGGGTCTAAGAATATATGAGAATCTGGAATTGAATTAAGGCTTTATTGGCAAAAATTTGTTTGGCAGCATGTTATCTCAGGTGACAGACTCATAACCAAATTATCCAGTTCTGCACAAGTGCCAATTAAGCCTTTATGCCTGCCATAAAACTTACTGAGAATATGTGTTTTACAAGTTTATTTGGTATTTCCACACCTGCATATAAAGCTATGGCTACGTTGAAGCAAACTGTATACAAGAAGAGCTAATGCGGAAATTTATCTTTGCAAGAACATTGACTTCTAGTTCTTCACATTAGATAAATCATCAATAATTTCTAACTTAATACTTCCAGTGTACAAAGTGTTCATTAACCACCATAAATTGAACTAGCCTGATACTGGATCAGAGGTGTAAACTACAACCTTTTTGATAAAGCGTCTACAAACGCAATGGAGGAAAAAAGGTGTTTATTAATCCTCCCATCCACCATGGCACACATTTACCAGCTCAGTTCATTGTATCAGCTACACAAGCACTCTAGAATTAGGTAACACAAAAGCCTCTTATAGTGTCACTTAAGTAGCAGCTACTCAAGTAGACAGGAGAAAGAACTATTTACTAACACAAATGTTTCAGCTTTCTCCTAAATGCAATAAATGTTTTAAGTTACTCACAGCTTGTCATAACTGAAAGTGATTAGTAGGCAAAGTAGTAAAAACTACATGAAATGCAACTATCAAGTGCACAGTAATACCATAACTAAATGTTAAGATACTGCAAGGGAAAAAGTCTTTAGTTCAACATGCTTTTTTGCTGCAACATGGCTGCTGTAAAGTGAAACTTAAATAGCTGGATAGCGTATTTCAGCCGGTGACTCATTTAAAGATGTCTCAAGGGGCCCACCAGCGGAGTAGCCCCCTTGATATAACCTGCAGGAATAAAGCAGAAGATAGTGCAGGAAAGAACAGCTCATGACAAGCAGAGTTAGTGAAAACGTAGGGCTTTATTTTTATGCTGGTATTCAAATTTGGGGTGTGTGTGTGTGTGTGTTTTGTTTGTTTGGTTTGGTTTTTTTCCTCATAATTACTGGAAGTTGTTGTAAGACTTCCCTTTAGATTGCCTGTAAGGTCCAACATTCTATAATCTGTTTCCAAAGGCCTACTTTCAGTCATCCTAACAGACTTTAGTACTTCTGGAACTATAGAGTAAATGTTTAAAGAGATACCTAAGTTTGGTAGCTAGAAAAATCTACACTTTTTTCTTTGTGTTCCCAGCAAAGTCCATGTTGCCATCCCCAGAAATCCCTAAATTTCAGCATCTCATCTCATAATCAAAATAATTTACTACATCCACTCTCAGTATCTAGGGCTTAATGCAAGACGCCACAACTTACATGAGAAGTGCTTTTAGGAAACTAAGAAGCGTCTGAGAAAGCTCAGAAAACATTCTCAAAAGTTGTATTTATTAGTTTGGGGAGACAGCCATTGGCATGATTATTTTCTGATTACTCAACCAGGAGAGCATCCAGAAGAGTACCATGCATAAAAGTTAGCCATATAAAATATTACTTTACATTTCTATTGGTATATGTTATCCAAAGTTTAAAGATATGACTGGCATTCCCAAAGCTACAAGATTATTAGTGATTTTGGCCATGACTGCCTAAAAAAACCCTGCAGAAGTAGAAGCTATTTTTCACAGTGCGAGAGATTTCCAGATGGCTGCTGTTTTCAGCATCAGCATATACTCGATAGCAGCCACGATGAAACAACTTTTTAAAATAAGGTCAACATAGGACAAAAATGACTTTGCAGGAACAGGTCTTTCCACACAAAGGACAAGAAGTCAGTTACAGTTTCAGAGCATCATACCTTTGAAGTAGCCTGCTTTAGTTTTGCCTGTTCTACTAAAAGTTTGTATGATGATCCTTTGTTGCTTTGTATTTTCTCTTTTTCCATCTGTTCCACCAAAGCCTTCTGTTTTGCTTTTAATAAGTTAAGTTGCTAAAAGAAAATGTTAATAGGAAAAAATGAAAATTTAAGCAATAAGATGTTAAAAGATCTGTAAGGTCGTATGATAGTAATCTTTAGTTCAAATTGTAACTTGAGCTTTTAAAATTAAGTTTATATACACTTCTAACTAAGACACCATAAGGGGCTACTAGCAGACCCAGAACAGATGAAATTTAAGAAAAAACAGTATTTTTAAAGGAGCTCAAGACATATGTGCTCAGGGTCATAAAACCTGCATGGTTGCATTTAGAAATGAAAATTTTGTTCTTAAGAATTACCAACTTTTAAATCACAGCTTAGGTGCTTGCACTCAGGTGTACCCAGATTTCTCTAGAAACTAAATTATATTTATTGCCCAATATGGGCCACAGAGTGCAACAGTTCGCTCCAACATCTGTTCTTCCAGCAGATCCCATGCCCCATGGTTTGAGACAAATGTCAAAGAAGTTAGGCAGCCTCTAGCTACAGAGCCACACCTATGCAAAAGCAAGGCTGAATGCGTCCCAAGGCCAAAGCTGTTCTTTCAACAAATGAGATACACTATAAACAAGATATACTTGTGTGAAAATAGCCACTACCACACTGCAAGTCACCTGTTTATGATGCACAAGCTGTTTTCTGATCTTTCGGGAATACAGTCTATCTAGGCTACTGTTGCCTTTAGTAGATCTGCTCAGACTCTGAGTGTGAAGGCTATTATTTATAAAACTCCACTGGTTTCCTATTGGAAATAGAAAAAAAGGGAGATATTAATCCATCTTATTAAACTTCACTTAACTCCAGAGAAAAGCATTTACACTGCAGCAATGGTAAGCATTTCCGTACACTAAATACTAAATAAACAAGCAAAATCTCTCTTGGTGTTATGCAACTATCACTGCTGATGGTAATATTTCTGTGTAATTTTAAAATGCAGCAGTATCATCTTTTTTCATTATTTTTAAAACATATGAGGTAAGCAAGACTGTCCTAAATAAAAACACTTGAACAGCTTCCATAACACAAAAGCTTTAGAACTTTCACTTTTAGAAAACATGTTCAAAGAAAACTGTAACTAATCCACTTAAATAATAAAAAAATAAACAGACAAAAAATGCATTTAAAAATACTATGGCAAATACCAAAGCAGTTACAAAGTCATACCGTTGCCCTTTCTTACAACACAAAACTGTCTCAACATGGTGTACTCTCAATTGCCAGGTCCTGGAGTCACAGAAAAATATACAGAAATTTTACAAACTAAAAATCAATCCTGTATTTTTCACTTGAAAAAAATAAATGAAAGAGGTCATATTTCTAAGGAGAACGGGATGTAAAGAAGCAGACAACAGTGCAAATAAAAAGATCACAACATCTGTTTTTAAGATCTCATTTTTCAAGTGAATTGAAAATAGATTTTAAGTATTTG
Source organism: Elanus axillaris (assembly GCA_026212715.1). Classification (NCBI taxonomy): domain Eukaryota; kingdom Metazoa; phylum Chordata; class Aves; order Accipitriformes; family Accipitridae; genus Elanus; species Elanus axillaris. The sequence goes on from JANZLQ010000052.1 coordinate 1,740,167, forward strand.
AACAGCTCCCAAACCAATACCCATAGAAGCAAGTTTTGATAATAAGTGTTACACACCTGTCAAAAATCGTTCCCTCTCTTTTCCATTCAGAGGTTTCTTGGCCGTGCCCGCTTCATCTTCAACAGTAGCTACATAATCCAGCAGTCTGGACACCAGCATTACAACCCAGCTAATCATGGGAATGTCTAAAACTCCTTCAAAACAAATAGATTTGAGAGCATTAATGAAGTTTTGAAGACATAAAAAGATGAGTTTAAAGAAGTAATAAAAAGCATTAGATAGGACACATTTCACTAGGTCACAAAGATTCTGCTCTTTTTAAAAAAAAATGAGAATAAGAGTCTGAGTACCCATAAATCAGGGAAGAAATCAAACATTCAGTATAGAGTTCAGGTGCAGGAGAAAATGCCACAGTTCTCTTAGTCTGATGAAGTCAGAAGTCAAAAGCTTCACCTCTAACATTGAAGCTAGAAATTAAGCAGCATTTAAAAAAAAAAAAAGTCTAAAATCTTCTGTCTAAATTTCCTAAATACCAAATGCATAATGACAGCTGCTTGTATTAAAGCACATAAATTAGAAGTCTCAAATTCCATAGTGTGAAATTCCTCCATCAAACAGAGCTACAACAAGATAGTTATAACCATGCACCCAAATACCTTCAATTTTTACTCCTTTTTAATGTATTTTCATGTAGCCATTTGAATAAGGTGCAGGAAAGCCAAGACTGAGCTTAGACTAGATGAAACCATGCTGGTGGCACTAATGACTGTCTATTGCATATTTCAGTCTCACACAATAAATGCAGCATATTTGTACAGGCAGAAGGGAAAAAAACCACACATCTTGCACATCATGCAAGAAAAATCTTTCTGTGCATGAGCAAATCTAAATTAACAGTTCTAAAGTGAACTCAGGAGTGCTCAATAAAGACCAGAATCCTACAATTAATGACCACTTAATTACAGTCACTATGCAAATGGCATACTTTTATATAATATTAATACAACAAAATCATTAGTACTACAGGTTACACATACATTTTCATATCTGCACACTGTACTGAGCAACATTTAACTACACTTTTCATGCACTGACCTCAAAAAAGCTTTCATTAGCTCAAACTATTATTAATCCCAGAACAAACAAGAAAGCTAAGGGACAGAAGTCACTTGTCCAAAATCACATGTAGCTGCTGGCAGCCCAAGCAATAGGATGCAGGCCCTGACTATTAACTATTAACTATTTCCTGTCCACACTGGCAGAAACCAGCCCACTCCAAGCAGGCTGAGGAACAGGAAGCCTCCCCATGACAGGACCTGAACAGGAACTGCAGACTACATTGCAAGAATAGAAATGAGTAGCACTGGTGACCGTTACACACCTTTTTGGTTGGCACAATAAAAAGAAAGGAGCCTGCTGCAGAGTGAAGTATATACCTTTTCATACTTGTTTAAACAAGTGCATTTCTTTTCCTTTCATCTCTTAAAAAAACCCCAAAATTTTCAGCTCCCCTCCCTCCCTCCAAGTATCTTCTGATTATTCCTCTTTTTCTCCCTCTGCGTCAAAGTTTACAACTTCTCTCTACCCACAACACTCACCTCTCGCTCTGATTGTCCTTTGGTTTCTGACTTTTTCCCCAGTAAGTTTTCAACCCTTTGACCCTTAGTTATGCGTGACAGTTCTCAAATAGGAATTTCTTCTGCCGTACTTGATGCTTCCACCACATATAATAATGCCCTAGTACTCACCTGTACTGTCCAGGAGGAAGGAAGCTGGAAGACCAGCAAATAAAGCTCTGAAGTATCAGTTACTTCTGCTTCCTAAAGTCCTCCGTGAGGACAACTAGTAAGGCAAGAGCTATGAAAGGAATTGGCAGCTGTGGGGAGAGTGCAAACAGAGGTAGAGGAGATGTAAGCTTGGGTTTGCCTCAAACTAGTTAGAGACTACAGCAGGATACGGCCAAGATAGAGAAAGTACATGGTAGACCAATGAGAAGCAATAGGACAGCTTCTGACACCAGCTGCAGACTTGTTTCCATCAGGAGACAAGGTAAAAAGGACAGCAGAGTCTCAGCTGTCATTTAACAACTTCACAACACTAAGAATTTTAAACAGCATATCTTCTACAATGCTCTGCTACATGTACATAACAAATGAAGTAGCCTAGAGCTTGATGTGTTCAAAAGCAAGCATTTTCTTCAACCTTAAGGTAGTTAAGAAAACACTCGAAGAAAATCAAGTTTGGAGAATATAATTTCAGTAATTTTTTTAGGGTAAAAAAAAAAGTAAATTCCTTGTGATTACAAAAAAACCCAGGTAGTTTGCAGAAACCTTGTAGATACACCTAACAAACTTGTCTTCCTAACTGTGTTTCACCTCAAAAACTTGAAACTTAGAAAGAATCTCACAAGCAAAAAGGGGAACTTCTTTCCAAAACGCTAAATTCCTAAGTCAATCATTCACTAGAGCTGTCTACACACTGGATGTTCCCCCAACTTTGTTAAAACTTTAAAGCTTCCTAGGTGAATTAAAAGCAACCAAATAGATTTTGCTCAGGTTTAAAAAGGGGCATGGGGGAAGGAATCTTTTAGCACCTAAAGAACAAGAAGTTTCGGCACATTTTAAAAGACAACTGTGTTTTGGAAAAATAGTAAACAAGCAATTTCTTCCTTTAATACACCAAAAATTGTGAGCTAGTATCTCAATTTTCTAGCTTATAATGAATATGAAAATATAGTTTCCCAAATTAGAGGGCTACCTTCAGTTCTTCTGTGCACAGGTAAATGAGGTTGCAGTGGTGACAGCAGGTTATCCAGGAGATTAAGTAAACTTTCTAAAACACCACTGTTGCTAAGCGATCTTTGGCCAATGCAAGAAAGCAACATGAAGACCCTAAAAATAAAATTTACATATTTAAGATTATATTTCTTTTTCAGATCCAGTAATATTCTGAAACACCACTTATAGAACAATATTCCCCTAGGCTTTCATCTGACACACAAGCAGACTGCTACCAAAAGCAGTACTGTGGCCCAGCAAGTTAACTGGATTTCATGTTCTCCTGTTGTAAGGATAATGCAGTATTTTAGGGTGAACATTTTCTCTTTCACCCTCAAGAGGTCAGCAGAGCATTCTACTTCATACATCTGAAACAAGATCTCATCCATTTTATTTCCTATTATCTACAACATACTGAGTAACAGGGATAGAGAATTAAAACCATGTATTCTTAGATCCTTGAATTAATTAATTTTAAAAAATCATGAAAATGTAAGTGTTGCTGTCCAAAGAAGACAGAAAGCCACAGAACAGCAAATGTTTGATTAAAATAAAATGCTGATGTTTAGAATATCAAAGTCCTCTATCAATAATGTGAAATAATCAACACATCTAACATTCATTGCTCAACTCCATGCTTGCTTGCTCTTATCTCAGAGAAATCTTTTGTATTAAATGCTAATAATGTCCCTTCCAGCCTCAATCCTAATTCCAAATGCATTAGAAAAGCAGCGATATGATGAGGGTGTATTTAAGCCTGTTAAAGGAGAAGGCAATTTTTGACACTGGGGAACAATCCTGCTAGGTATGTGAAGATCTCCAAGTAAAGAAAAATAGCAACTTATTGTAGTGTAAGCACCAAATAGGTGCAATAAATAACTGCAATCAGACATTAACCATTTGCAGTGGTTTTTGGGAACTGTTTCTAAATCAATGGAACAGATGGGTAAGTATCCTTCAGCCACATTTTGTCAATTCCCATGTTAAGTTATGAACAATGGAATTACTTAAGTGATTCACAGGTAATTTATCAATACAGATTTACACCTTACCTGTCTTGTGGGAATATGAGAAGCTGCTCTGAATTGTATAATTCCTGCAACACATTTGAGAGAAACTGACCCCACCATCTTTCTCCTCCACAGAGCTGAACAAGGAGAAGGCCAGTATGCAATCTTATCTTTGGGGTTCCACTGATACATAGGTGTTTAAATAATTCTTCACAAGCTTGAGCATGAAAAGTACTTTGCAGAACCACAGGAACAGAGTGCCCTTTTAAGAAAAGAGAACAAGCAACTTTGTTTAAGGAGACAATGGCTTGAAAACATAGGAGGAAAATGTTTGCAGGATGTTTTTAAAACTATCATGACTAGACTAATTGGCACAAGGGGGGAAGAGAAGGGAACACATGGGGAGATGGGAATTTGCAGGTAACCCGTAAAGACTAGGCCATTTGGTCAAAATCAAATCAATTTCAAGTCAGTGTGAATACCCCCATGGAATCTACACAAAGCAAAAAACAAACCATCATTATGCTTAAGAACAAACTAGCACAGAAAATTACAGGACAGACACACCTATCTATCAATATACCTATCAACAGAACAATGTTCTGCCTTTTTTTCCCCCCCAAAAAACCCACCACTCCTACTCAGAAGTTTCAGTTCTCCAGGAACTCTAACAATGGCAAGTTTAGGAAATAAAAATCGTTAATGGATATTAAAAAATCATGAACTGAGTAGAGATACTGGTTTTATGACTTCCCGCTCTCCAAAGAAGCAATTTCTGCTCTACCACCCCCCCCCTTCTAAATACCTAATCCACCCCCCAGCATTGTACAAGTTTTGATGCTCACAGATCCTTCCACAAGCTGATTCTACCTATGAAAACAACATGAGTATTCTGCCTGAGCAGTCTTTTGTTACTTCAGCAAACTGAATCAGCCCACAGATGGATCAGATGACTCTCTGAACAAAGGAATATGCAGCCAGGACTATGGAAAAGGGAGAAGGACCTCAACACCCTCTCCTATTCTTTTTGGGAGCAGAAGTGGTTAGGTCAGCTTGGTGCCACTGGTGAAACTTTACACTGTATGTTACCAGCTACTAAAATCATAGTAAAACATATCTGAACATAGACTAAAAGCTTTATAGCGGGGAAGTACAGATCAAGAAATAGAAACACTTGCAAATTGTTTCTACTAACATGACAAAAATACCAAAACCTCAAAAAATACTAACCATTGGAAGAATGAAGCAAACTAAGCAAAGTATCCAGTAAGTATCTAATGATAGTGCGTAACTGTTCTGTGGATGACATCTGAATCAACTCTTTTGGATCAGATTGCTCATTCAGTGTTTTCCTGCTTGCACCTAAAGCTACTTTAAGCCTCTGGACAGCATGGTGAGCCAAGTTGAGTTGAAGCTGTAGCTGAATGCAGTCCTGGTAAGCAGAAAATACTCTGCTATCTTCTTCTACTGCCTTGTCTGGCTTTCGTAAAAAGTACTGCGCATTGTTAGCACTATTGAGTGGTGGCAGGTCAATACTCTGCAGAAGGATTTCTAACCGATGACAGGCCAAATTGTACCTAAAGGGAAACATTCCAACAGACAATTCAAATAGACATTAGCAATGGCAATACATTTGACAGTCACCCTGCCAGAAGACGACTTCTTATCTATTTTGAATGCACTGTTAAAAGAATGGAAATAAAATACAGTGCAGTCTTTGTTACTGCTGTAAAAATACACACTGTAACAACTCTACAACAAAGGCAGACTTTTCTTTGATCTGAAGAATATAATGGGAAGTAAAAATCAAAAACTGTAACATTACGATATCCCAGTGTTTTAAGTTAAACTAACTAGTAAGTACACATTTTTTTTCTTCTAACCTGCATTGTATGTCTTCTTGCAACGCAACCATCATTGCCAAATGTTGGTCAATTTCTGGCTGATTTGCAGCTTCACCTTCTCCTCTGAGGGGATCATGCATTAGTTTCAGCTCATTTTCAAAGGGTAAGATATAGGTATGGCCATAATAAAATCCTAATGGGATTTTTGCTCTGGCATTTGTGCTACCATATCGACCAATAACAGTGATCTGAAAGAGAACACAACTATACTGTAACACAACTGTATCAAAACAAACAAAATAAACACCATGTCAAAAATTCATAAAAAATTTATAGCCAACTAAAGTTTGGTCTGAAGACAAGATAAAGTTCACATACTAACAAAGATCAAGAGTTTAAAAGATAGAGTATGCAGTCTATCTCCTTTTACCTTCATAAACCTGCAAACTGGGGGTGGCAACAAGTCATGTAAAATAAGTGAATGTGTGCTAATATCAGTAGCCACTACCAGTCTCCTCCCATCCACTTCTTCTCCTAAAGTCCAGATGTCAATTGACAAAGAAGCCAAATCTCCACAAGTGGGAATCAATACATCTGTCAGCAATATAGGTCTTCCAAAATCTAAAGTCACGAATCTTCTTGCTCCTAGGGGAAAAACACAGGGTTGCCTAAAACACCAGTGCATGCTAACCAGTGAAGAGATGTTATTTCTCAAACAATACAGCCACTGTTTATATATTGGTCAAAACCTGTGTATTTCAGGTTAAAAACAGCTGCACGATCTTAGAAGCTCTCACTACAGCTTGCTCCCTTTGAAAAGAAAACAGTGGCTTCAACTTAATTTAAATTGTTTTGGTTTTTACACATTACTTCAGAACAGGTGTTCTGTCCAGAGACCCAACATGTTCACCTAGCCCCAGGATTTTTCAAATTGACAAATGTCACTGAATGCTGAGTCTTAAACTTCCAGATACAACTGAAATGCAAACTGAGAAATATATTTTCTTTGGAAAGCCAAGTAAGATTGCAGCTAAGCAACTTACTTAAGACCCTGGAAAATATTCCACATCTTATTAGAAAACATGTCAAAATTATTATTAGGAATTCTGGTTTTACCTGAGTGCATTCGCTCTATAATAATTGACTGATGAGGTGGAGGTTGAAGAAAATGTGAAGCATGAGATATTGCAAGAGCAAGCCCGGATCCAAGTGGATTCTGAGGAGTGGGAAAACATCAGTAAAATTATGTCGTTAAAATCTATGCATTTATAAGCAGCTGTTCTTTAAAAAAGACTAAACCACAAGAGGTTTTCTTAAAGACGCACAATTTTGACCACGCCTCACTACCTTTAGATTTGAGCATGAACCATCAAAATATATTAACTACTAAGTTCAAAGGATTAATAACTCCTTATGCAGTTAAGCTAGCTCAAATTAAAAGAAAACATTTGAGGTAGTATAACAACTCTATCTTGCTTTCATAAGTCTTCCTTTTCAGATGGTCTGAATCTAGTGATACAGTTTTCACATCTCATCCAAATGAACAGTTATGTACTAGCACTCAAGTACAAATTAGATCCTGATAAGGCTGACAGCATCTTGTTTCTATTAAAAAAAACAAACAAAAATAATTACCGTTCTAGACTTGCTTGTATTCTTGTTATGTGCTGCAAGGTTAACTGTTGGGGGATCAATGACTGAACCTGGGAAAAGCTGAGCAAGCTCTGCATTAATAACAGCAGAAACTGCCTCATTAGGTGGAGTCAAAGGTGGAGTCATGAACAGAGGAGTTGTTTTTGGTGTGGGTGGAATGACATCTGAAGGATGGATGAAGAACCCTGGGGCTGCTACTGGATTAGAAGGCACAGTGTTGTGAACAGGACCAACTGCTGATGCTGCTGCCGCCGCTGCTGCTGTTGTCTGATGCAGTTTTGCTTCCAGCTTAGCTTTCTGTGGGGAAAATGAAAGCAGTGTCTGTAGCAGATAATACAGCTTGTGAACACAGTAGTAGTATTGAACTACAAGTTCAACTTTTATTATAAAACTAGATTTAATAAATCCAAGCTACCTTCAACATAGGCATGTTAGATGTCCAACTGTAAGCTGAAAAATGAAACTCTATTCAATTTGATCTTGCTGAGGAACATGAGTAATTAAGTAACTAATTGGAGTAATCAAAAAAATAATAAAAACCTACAATCAAAAAGCAAAGCAGAGTCAACACAGCCAAGTTTCATCCTGACAATGGCTTTATGACTGGTAATTCCCTATATCAGCAATTGTGCTTTTCATTTTAGTTGTCTTTTCCAACTTCAGACTGATATACTTATGTATTAAGACTTAGTTTTGGTTACAAACTCCCAAACCACCCTCAAAATACACAAAAACAAAGTCTGAAAAACCAACGCAGCATGGGAGACACTCTCAGCATTTTGTTTAGTAAGAGTGATCCTCAGTGCAGAGCTGTTCCTTCCTCAAATACACTATGGAGAAAAAAAAAAAGGGAGGGGACGACACACTCAGCTTTTGAAGTTTAGAGACAGCATTAAAAAATAGCCAAATAGCCTCCAACCTGTTGCTGAAGCTTCAAAAGCTGCTGCTGTTTCTCTTGCAGCACCTGGAGCTGTTGCTCGGCTGAGGCCATTGCATGAGAGAGAGACTGCAAAGCTACCTGGGCTGCTGAACTCAGTGCTGTCGAGGCTTCCCCAACCGTTCCAGAAGAGAGGCCACCAACTGCTGGGGTAACCCCAAAGGTACTCACTGGCATGAAACAAACAAACAAACAAACAAACAAAACAAAAACATCTATGTAGAAAAGTAATTATAAAACACACCTTTAATTTCATTCCTTACTAATTGTTAAGAGCAATGTAAAAACAAGAGAGATATCTCCTTTTTAATCCAGTTCTTGCTACAAAGTAACATCATCTTGAATTACAAAGTATATTGCTTACAGACTATGCACACTCATCCTACATGCAACATTTTCATTACAGAAGAGCCACCTAATGCCCTGGAATTCTGTCGCCACATAACGCTGCAAGGTAAAGATGCAAGCTTGTATGTTATACTCTCCGATAGGAACGAACTGATTCAAATTAATAAATTTGGAATCCAGTTTGTTAAGTTCCAAGAAGTTTAACTTCATATATGGAACTATTTAAAAACAACCCCTAACATTTCAACACTTATAAAACTGCAAGCAATCTGTTTGTCAAACTGTGCTCATTATGTCCAATTAAAAATATAATATTGTGGAACTATACCAAGTAGAAAAAAAAAGAAAAATTTGTATATACCAGTAAACGTACTTGCATCGTCCCTTTCTATTCTAGTTCCATCGCTTGTTGAAACACAGGTAAAGTGCAGAGGTTCAACTTCCAGAAGTCCAGTAAGAGAAGTAAAACTACCTTCAGCAGCTGCACAGTTACTTATTTTCCCATTTCCTGAAAAAGAAATAAATATCTGCACAATCAGCTAATGTTTTCTTGATAGTGACATTTCAAGTCATGAAGAGTTGAAAGGGACAACTAAATCTACATATTTTATTACTTTATTTCACATTGTGGAACAAACACCATAACACTGTCACACCCACAATATAAATGGAAGTATATTTTTAAATGGATAATGCTGCCAAATTTGAACAGATTTATCTTAATAGGTCAAACTATCAAATGAGACAACAGAAGCATAGTGTAACCTTTTAAATCCAGAAATAAATTATATATGGATGCTTTATTCTTTCTATACTGTGAGAAAATTAGCTTGCAAAAATACACTGATGTTACTGAAAAGAAGAGAAAGAAAATAACAGACTTACTAAGATCATACCACAAGTTAGTATAAAAACTAAACTATTATTCAATATACTAACAAATTCAGTGTTGTATGGAGGGAATGGTGGGAAGGAGGTGGACAAGAGCATACAAGAACAGGATAGGAGTCACTATGACTGATGAATATGCCTGCTATGGAAAGAATTTACTGATAGGTAAAAATTTTCTCATTCTTGGGACATTCCATGGCCTGAAGATTCACTTATGAATTAACCTGAGAGGATACATACAAATATTCTTTCAAGGTATTTTTAATGCCTCTGAAACAGAAAAACACCCCCTCATTAAATCTGTAATATTTAAGTAGAAAGTGCCATGTGGCAGCTTCCCAACTTCAGAATAATCCATTTAGGTTTCTCTGCCTATGAGATGGTTGCTAGTCTAAATGAGTAATAACATATGTCAAGGAAGCTGCTCATCAGAAGTGACAGATGCTTCCTAAATGACTCTGACCCAGGGAATGATAGCAGCCTTTCTGTTTAACCTCTAGCCCTTTGTTAGATGTTCTGCAGCACAAGAACAGATTCCAGAAAGAGGCTTTTTTCTTGCCCTAAGGGCAATGTAAGGGATCTCTTGAAGCAAGAGAGTATCTTGAACTTCATTACGTACAGCTATAAAACAGATGGAAAGTATAAAACCACATCTTCACTAAATGAAAAGAGTATAAGAGAATTACCAATTTTTCCATAATAGATTACTGTTAAACATACATACCTGACAGAACATCAGACAAATCAATTTCATCTGACTGAACTCCAATGCTGCTGTTGTATACATTTTTACAAGAAGAGCCACTTATTTCCAAATCAAACAGAACTGGATCAAAAGGCGAACTATATAATCCATATCTGCAAACAGAATAAGACAAACAGTGCTATTCAAACAATAAGAACCTATATAAAGTTATTTACAGAAAAAAGCCAAGTATTTCATGATCAGGATTTATTATATTCCAAACTATTCTTTTCATTCAATTGACATATCTTAGAAATTACCATTTACTTATATTTCATTAAAGTCATTTATTATGTGACCTTTTCAAACAGCTTATGGTGCTAAATAAGTAACTCTTTGTTACTAAATAGTTTTGAAGATGTAATACTGTCCTGCAAACATGACGCAATCACATTCAGACATGGAAACTAGAACTACAAGCCGCAGACAATTAGCCACAGCAACATGCATGCCTGCACATGGTAAATCAGACATTTATCTGAAGTCAATAAAAACACGGTACTGTTTTCCAAAACAGCAAAACAAATTCCACCTCAGCTTGTTCTTCCAGCTAAAGTAAGAAGAAAAGAGGAAATGCTGTTGGGGATTACCAAGCAACCCTTATGAGTACTTTCAATATCTCAACAGAAGAAAATCTCCTTAATCCTACTCCGTCAATATTACAATGGGAAGAAATAATACAATCACTCAGGTGACAAGGTGGTCCCAAAACAATTAAGGTTTTATAAGCCAAGAAAAAGGGAAATCCAAAGTAGTAACAAAATCAGTGTTGGGTTCTTTGTGTGCCAATACCTATTAACAGCAACTGACAGGAGGAAAAGAAAAAAAAAAAATGGAAATCAGGCCAAATTATTAAGCAGGAGTAGAAAGAAAGAATGCATCTGTGCAGGTAGAAAAGTGAGAAACTTGTAAAACTTCACGCTTTGACTGGCAAGATCCAGAACAAATATTAACTATTTCCATGAACAACACACCAGCAGCAACGGGAATTTCCTCCACCCCCTTTTCCTTCTGCCTCTGAGCAGCTTCTTTGTTCTTTAGCAGGTGAGGAAAACCCCCAACAGGTAGTGCTGATAAGGCTGGAGTGTTTAAATGTCTTTTTCAATCAAGTAGTCACAAAAGGATAAATGTCTACATGAATACTACAAACACCAGCAACAAGGTAGAACAGGTTCTAGGCTTCTCTGAATGTTAAAATGCCTCCATGTTGGCTGGGCTCAATGCTTTTTGCCATGCAATACTAAGAGTGTAACTAGTCAGAAAATGACGTCGCACAAAAGGGCAGTAATTGCTACCACCCAAAACCCATACATTCCCCAACCAAGTTACTTACAAGCATGTACAAGGTAGCAAATTTAAGATTACGACTTTATACTAAGAAAAATACATGTTGGTTGAATCTAGGTTGCTCTCTAAAAGCAAGTACTACACAGAAACAGTGCATACTACACATTTAGCAAGACTGACATGTTTGCTGCATGACCTTTCTTCATAAGCAAAGCAAGACAATGTGCTACTGTAAAGTGGTTACTAAAACACACAAAAATGTTCAGACAAAATTCAGTAAGGTACCTTCACAGCTTGTTTTAGACCTCAGATTTACAAACTCAATAAATTTGGTCAGCTCAACATTAACACTGATTACTTGCATGATTTAAGTGAGGAGTTTGATTTATTAAGTAAGCAGGTGATAAAACCTAAAAAGGGGTTAAAAGAGCTTTGTAGAATGGGATCAGAATTTGAATGTGTTGTAGAGAGTTAAATATATTCTGTCCAACCCAGATTTATTTCAATAAACATAGTGCCTTTTACTGATCCTTCAGCAGGAATGATCAGGTTCACAGTTTTCAGCTGCATTAGCAACACATTTCAGAAAAGGATATAGAAGCTACATCAAGAAAAAACAAAAAAACAATCCACAATGCCACATAAAAAAAAATCACCCTATTCATCTACGCAGTAATATAAACTATGAGAAATAACTCTTCTGCTTCACTCAGAGATCTCAACTGGAATAATGTTTACAATTTTGTGTACCACAATTCAAGGAAGATGAGGACCAAAGAAGACAGCTCAAGGAAATGCTTTAAGAATGACTACAGATCTAGAGAATGTGATCAAGATATATACATCCTTTACACATCCAAAATTTGTTAGGAATAAAATAATCTGCTCTTTATCACCAAGGTGGACAGGACACAAACATTAAAAGGCTTTAGTTGCAGCAATGGAGTTTTCAGATTAGACATGGGCAGAAGGAGACAGTTCAAGTGTTAATGGTAATAATTAAGCCACGTAATAGCTTACAATATTTAGAATAATTAAATTCCACCACTACTTTTATCAGGTACTTTCAAGAACAGGCTGGAGAAATTAGTCAGATTTGCTAGAGACAAACCAACCTGCTTTGTTGTAGGACAGCCTAAAACACTGTCTGAAATCCCCTTTTTGTTGTTCTCTGAACTGCAGGTCATGCAACACACCCATCGGCCTTACTCTTGCAAGTTTTACTTGCTTTATTTTGGCACATGATAGTAAAAGGAGTACAACTCTGCCTTAAGACAACATGAATGTGCAGATCCTTTAAAGTAGACATCTGTTTTTATTTGATTACCAAATGTTAGGCTATTATACCTGGGAACAATGACAAAGAAGAAAAAAACAATACTAGAAATGCTGCAACACAAATGCACACAAATAGATTAAAGAACAACTCACAGAGAGGGAAGAGAAAAAGAGTAAAGCAATAGCTGCCTACTAACTAATATATATTTTTTAAAAAATATATATATCAATACTTACCTTGTACATAAAAAAAAAAACAAAGAGAGAAATGACAGTATTCTCTTGATCTGTAGACATATAAAGGAAAGGCCAGTAACTTCTGTCCAAATCAGTAAGCTAGAGTCAAGAAATAGTCAGTCCTTGCTAGAGAGAGAGCTATAATAATCAAATATGGGAATAGACAGACGTGTCTGCTGCTATTCTTATCCTAACTATGGGGACACTGAGTTAAAAAAGAAAGAAAATTTAGCAAAAAAAAAAAAAAAGAAAACCAGTAAAACACCATCTAGAAACATTCAGAAAACCTAAGCTTGAAGGATGCCAAAAACAGGGGCTCGCTTCAGAAAGCCTCCCTTGAGATGCAGACAGCTGTGTTCTCCACTAAGTGATCTGAAATGTCACATGTGCCAAACTCAGAAGTGGGCAACTGGAAAGGAAAGAAACTTGTATTTCACATATGCTATTTAAGGGAGGTACTTGGAAATAATCTATATGAAGAACAAGTCAATCCTACAGAAAGGTACCATTTCCATGTCAGGTAGAATTTTCACATTTTTCTCCTCCATTTGGTTTCTAAAGAAAATTCAACATGAAAATACAAAACCTTTTATTTCTCCTGTTCATTTTGTATATATTTTCAAAATTCTCCATTATCCAGTCACTATTTCTATTGCTGGGGTAAGTCTTCTAATCAACTGCAAGGATTGCAGATGGTGAAATAAAGTAACAGTTGAGAAGAAGAATGTAGTAGAGAATATGATAAGGATCCAAGTATAACAGCTGAGAAGGTTTTATCAGGTATTTTGGGATTATAGTCCTTTAAAAAAAAAAACAACGTAAAAACAGCCACCCCAAAACCACCAAAAAATAAACAAACATCCCCCCCCCCTCCCAAACTTAGCTTACTAAATTTTCAATTTGATCTGAGGATTCTGAACTAACCTCTACCAAACCTCTCCTACCTTGATCTTACTTGACCTGGAAAAAAACTCTTGCCCACAAATCACAACTGAAAGAGCTGTCTAACAGCAGCATGCTCCCATCATTATAAGAAGGCTTTGCAAACTGGTATAAAACTGAACCACTAGAGATTTATTTCCTTTAGGTATCACGTAAATCCACAGTTAAATGGCCAATCAGTTTAATATGTAAAAGATGCAAGATCACAGTCTGAAATTACAGTGACATATAATTTATAATAAGAACCTGCATTCCCAGCAAATTACTCCAGGTCTCTACACCTAGAATCTGGCCTTTAGTTGCAATACATTAAATGTATGGTTAGCTTACAGAGAGACTACAATTCTGTATACCATTATGCAGAACTGAAATTATTCAGTGTATCTGATTCCTGCTCATACTCAAAATAGAACATGCTTTGTTAATCCTTACACTAAAAATCATAAATACTAACTTAAAGATTGCACAGATTTCAAACATTACATACGTATTTGCTGATTTTAAGTACACTGTAAATTGCAAGAAAGCAATTAAATTCACATTTTACTTTGCATAAGTCAAAATTATATTCCAGAGCTGTATCAAATTAACCATTGCTCATAATACAGCAGAATATATCCTTTTTTTTTTTAAACAGCCAACCTTTTTCAGAACACCAGAGGATGGCATTAGACAGTTTGTATGTTTGTTTTTATTACAGTTTACAACCACCACATTTCTTAGTACCTTGTTTGAAGTAATGCTTCCATAGGTGTTAGGCGATCCTGCAACTGTCGGGACACAGCAGTTAGCAGTGACGCACAAGCTGTACTACATCCTGCCAAATCTTCATCCTTTACGTAATTCAACAATACAAAATACCAATACACAGATCCTGCATTAAAAAAAAATTCATTTCAGGGGAAGCATGATGTGTATTTTCCACTCAGAAAGTATACTCTGAAGCATAATCAATGGAAGTGATAAATGAAGTATCTAATAGTTACTGAGTTAGGAAGCATTCTCCCCCTCCCCTTTTTTTTGAGATTTCAATTTAGAATCAGTCTGTAATCATTAGTTTCCACAAGTACTTCAAATTCTCTTATCAAGTAATTCATAATTGAAGAAAAAAAAAAAAGGTTCCCAAGACACAGCTTCACACATACATCTTGCATCGTTTCTGCGCACTGCTTCTACTAAGCACAATAATCAAAATGCACTTGATATACTAAGGTGCTAGACTAAGGGTTCCAATCCCTTCCGAGCCAAGCCTTACTCTAGATTCAACTCTTCCTCTCCTCTCACCCTCTGGTTTTGGCTGCTGTCTCCTTATTCTGTGTTTGCTGGAGGCACTGTTTACTTACAGATAGTTCTGGGAGCACAGTGCAGTGGTTCTGTACAGAAACACAAACCTCAGCTTCCTCCTCTTCCTTTGCATTCCATACCCTCAATAGCAATGTCTTAAATGTTTCTACCTGGGTGATAGCACAAGTATTTTGGACTCCAAACTAATTTTCCTGCAAGTCCCCTTTGTGCTGCCAAGCTAGATGCAATTCAACATCATTCTGTGAAAAACACAAAGCAGGTCTTGCTACCCCAAATATGAGTGCTAAAGTCATTTTCCCACTCAAAAGGCTTCAACAAGGGTCTAAGATACCATTACTCTGCAATGCAGACGAGGAATGAATTTAATTTCATTAAAAATTTCCTTTTGGTGCAAAAGTAACAGAAGTGGATTGCTAGTTGGATGTCATTTGGATAGCCAGGCTCCCTGGAATAAATCTCTTAACTTTCAGAAATAACAGACAATCCTGACTCTCACTTACATCAACAGAATCTGTTGTTGCTGAACACCTTGGAAAATTCTTGCAAAACTTACTTAAGCTCTCCCAAAAATATCAGTGCCTTAGTACTCTGTTTAAAGCAATGTGATTTGCTTAAAATTCCATCATCCACAAATATCTAATTCATACTTGGATACCACCTGACCAGATCACTCCAAGAAGCAATTTGTACTAACTAAACAATTACTTCTTGTTGGACTCTCTTGTGAAATAAAACATGCCAAACAACAAATGTACTGTGTATTTTTATGACAACAAATATCTTATACATACCACCTGTTGCAGCAGCAGGCAAAAGAGGCATATTGTCAAGTAAAGCTTTTAGAAGAACTGATCCAAACCCCTGCTGACTGGGGTCACATCTGCCATTGCTACAGAGAAACAAATAGACACTTAAACATTAAATGAAGTAAGAACAAAAAATGAAATCTCTTCCAGAAGATGAAGTTGAAGGACTTATGTTCTTCCCAGTCATACCCTAACATATTTTAATTCAACAGAAGATCTTCCAGATATTTTTGTTTTATAAATTCAATGTTAAAACAATAACATGTATATACAATTCAGACTGCATGCAAAACCCCAAATATATATAAATAATTACCACTGACCTGATACAGAGTGCAAGAAATCGTGCACATTTGTGAGCTATGCTTCGCCCAGCTTCAAAGAAGCAAACACGTATAATATCAGAGACACATTTACGTGTTTTAGAAAGCAAGCTGTCATTTCCTTCCTTTGAGCTGTAAAAACAAATGGCATACTTTAGAGAATCATAAAAAACTTTATTTTTTTTTTAAACAGAGCTGATACTGAGAAATACCCATGCTAACTTAAACACAATTTCTCTCTTACCTCCCAGGTCCATTTGAATACACTCCGGCCAGCCAACAAAGTGTGTCTAGTACAAGACTCTGAGCATGTTCTGTAGTCAGACCATCATCTGTCTTCTTGCAAAGAGTAGTGAGTAGCTTCTCATGGAACTCTGAAAACTGTAACATGGCACACCGTTGAACTCTAGGGAGAGGGAAAAGAAAATAAAAAAAGAAAAGAATTATCTAATATGGCCATTCTCCCATTAAACTGTCCCTCCAACTTTGTATCTTGTCTTCAGAGCAGCAAAAAAAAGATGCCTAGATGAGAGTAAAACTAGCACACAAGCATATATGATACTTCCAATGCACACACTCCCAATCTTCCTATTTTCTTCTCACAGAACTTCCATCGTTACTGTATATTCAGTAACCTTCAGGGAAGTATTTTTTTTCCTATTAATTTGTCCAGTAATTTCTAAACCTAAGCAAACTTTCATCATCTACAACACTCTTGGGCAACCATTTGCCATGCCTCTTTGCCGCCTCTTTGACCTCTTTAAGCCTATTACAGCCAATGCCACCATTGTGGGGTAGCAGTTGGTAATACAAGTTAAATAATGTATTATTTATATTTAGGTCTCTAGTACCAAACCATAAAGACTTTAACCAGTTTCTTGAGTAACAATTTGTTAGATAAATTTGATTCTAAACTTTTTGACAAATATACTATCTGCTGTAAGAAACAAGGCAACGTGTGGAACTAGAAAGGAAAGATGCTTCCTTCAAAACTTTGCATTTGCCTTTTCAAGTCAGGCAAATAATCATTCAACATACAATCCCATGGATGGTGTTATTCTACAACTTGCACAGCATAGTACCCTCGAACTCACAATTTACAGGATTTTCCATATAAAATATGTTTAGAAACTGACAACTTGAAACAGTGGTTTGATCTGAGCTATTCTGAGAACTAAGTATTTATGAGAAGCATAACTAAAGCTAGCATTTTTTAGAATTAAAAAACACCTACTAACCTTTCCTTTGAAATGGAAGTTTTTTTAAATCTTCGAATTGTTACAGAGACTTCTTGAAGTAAGTCACAGCCTCTCAGATTATCTGATTTTCTTGAAGAATTAGTGGCTTCAATTTTGCTAGATGGCTTTTCCTGATTCTTTTAGGGGAAAAAAATAATTCATTAATCAGATTGGTTTTAACTGCTCCATTTGTAAACCTGGTTCAGTGAAATGCATACAGTTCAGTAAAATCTCTCATTCAGTTTGACCATTTTACTAAAACAGACTACTTTTATTCACTAATTTCTTTAATACACAACATAAAATTTAACAATGTTCTACAATTTATTATGTTCTAATAATGTCCACAAGATGTACATCATATCATCCAATCTTACAACTACAATTATCAAGAGTAAAATACACACAGACACAAACATACACAAAAATCTTTGTAAGAGGATGAGGTGTATCAGCTACTAAAAACACTCATGGAAACAAAAGCTTTGAAAACAAGTGCTCAGAATGGGAAAGTGGCAGAACAGACCTTTTCAACTAAATTTGCCCAGAAGAAACAACTTAGAGATGTTGAACACCAATTCTTGAAGGTGTTAACACAGTGTCAACTCTTAAAAAAGTAATTTTTAATGGATCTTAACTGTCCTAACACCCATTTCATTTTCAGATTACATAAATCATACCAATTCTACAACTTCAAACACAGGTGTCTGTCTTGGCTCTTCATTACCTTGCCTGCTGCAACTTTTGCCAACAGTGAAGCAAGGGAATGGCCCTTGTTAGTCTGAGGTTTTAGAGATGGTATTCTAACAACTGGTCTAATGCCACCGTTGCAGATTTCTTCTGTTCCTCTGTCATTCACTGCTTTAACATGAATTAAAAATGAGCGGTACTTGCCACCAGCCATGCCTAAAAGTAGGGG
>JANZLQ010000052.1:1761654-1780937 GCA_026212715.1 Elanus axillaris
TGAACTCAAAACACAGCACTGTACCAGCTACTAGGAAGACACTTAACTCTATCCCAGCTGAAACCAGGACAAGGTTTTGTACATTTTCAAGAGCCACCAGACAATCCTGAATATTACTTCTCCCCTGGGACTGGAACATTTTGGTTAATATCCAGCACAGATATAAATTATCTAGGTTTGTCTTCTCTCATAATGAAATCACTAGTGCCCTATTACTTCATTCAATAATGCATACTAAAAAGGCAAATGTCCTTTTGCAAAACCAAAGAAATTGAAAAAGGGTAGGAAACAACCACAATGCAGTAACAGTTGAGAGTACATTGGTTAGTTGAGGCTCCCCAATCCTACTGAATCAAGAAGAAACAAATATCTTGCCAAGGTTTCCTCTCAGGCACTCTCACAACCCCTCCAAACCCTTTCTAAACTGCTTGTGCATACCCTGGCCCTCCACTCCATGCTTTCTCCACCCTATCCATAACAGAAAAAAAACGCAAATTCCACTGTATTGCATGTAAGGAAGTAAAATGTCACTTTCTGGAAGAGCTCTGTAATGTTATATGATCAGTATGCTGTACTATGAAGCATCCACAGAAAGCTCTGGCAATCTATTTCACAGTCAAATCAAATATATTCAAAGAATTACCAACTCATGGAACTGTTTGCTCAGAAGTTATTTAAAACTGAAACATTATGGAAAAAAAAGTTTTGCTTTTCTTCTACTGTTTTGTTTCACAGGTGAAGATTTTCAGATTAATTCTAACATCCAGATCTGCAAATGGACTGAATTATAAAATTCCTGCTGAAAACAAAGCAGGTTCCATTCAGAAAAGCAACATGCACTGTCTGTCTTATTTTTTGCTTTGATAGAACAAAATTCTGCTACATGTTAAAATTAAGGTTTTACTTCAAGCATTAAACCAAGGAAGAACCTGCAAGAACACCTGTTGACTGCTGTCCTGCAGTCACAACTAGCACTTCTGTTAAAACTCTTAAACCATCTTGCATCCTAAAAAAATACGTTTTTCTCTGAGAATATTAGCACGCTAGAATATTTTATTCTTGAATAACCACCAGTTTATAGGATTTCATTAAGGAGCATCTCCAGCACACTTTTTTCTTGTTAAACACTGGGAGACACTAGAGTGAGAAGTTGTATGAAAGCATGTCAATGATCTTTGGATGCCTGCATTCCTTTTCAAATTAACAGCTCTGTTACCCTTATTTAACTGGGGTGCTCTTACTTAGCATTTAAAAAAATAGAAAAAGACATAAAAAGGAGCTTGTAGAATCATGTTTGCTATTCTCCCCAACACATTTTTTATCCAGCAGCCAATTTAATAATATCCAACAGCAAGATTTCTCTGAAATACCAAGTTCCTAGAAGCTTTCCAGAAAGAGGTTGCCAGATAAAGATAACTAATTAATGCCTCAATAAAAGGAAGTGCCACATGTAAGACCTTCCATCCCTAACAGACAGGGCAGCAGGACACGCAATGAACACTGTCACCACAGGAAAATCCCAATAGAGGCACAAACTATTCCACATCAAAGAAGTGACTTTTCAATTTATGCTACCCCCTCACAGGTTCCCCAAGAGCTAGTAGTCTTCCCAAGGCAAGAGCATTCATAACTTTGGTCTACCCTGACAAAGCTGCAAGGAACAAAAGATGAAGCCATTCTGCAGCTTTCACATAGCTTAGTTAATTAGCCAGATGATGAGAGAATTCCCAAAGAAGCCAGGTTTTACCTACTGCCATAAAAAAAAGCCTTGCTATTTTCTCTTATGCATTCAAGAGGCACTGGCAAATAATTTCTTTCTGTGACTTGGAATAATATTGCAATTTTTTTAAATATATAAAAAACTTAAGAGAGCCCACATGTTTCATCAGTCAATCTCTAGGATGATTTACAATTGACAGGTGGTTTTTTTTTAAATGACTGTTGGATTCAAGCAGTACAGAATAACAATTCAGTTCAACCTTTTTGAGCTATGCACTCTTATTTGTATAAAATTCAGGATTTTGAAACTGTTTACTCAGTTTGTTTCCCCAATTTACATTCAAACATGGTAAGTGAAACAGACCATGATGCTGAGAGAGTAGAAGTAAGTAAAACCTAAATATTTACAAAATTTCAAGCAATTCTTCAAATATCTATCACAGAGACAAATGAGTTTAAGAAAAGAAATAATATTCTGAAAGATACCTTAATTTCTTTCTTACCATTTACTTTCCCTAAGCCTGGAGCTTTATTTTTCAGTAAAGTCACTTGAATCTGGGGAATATTTGTGATGTTTGAATTCAAAACAAATTTGAAGTCCACATGTCCAACCATACAGGCTTTTGGTAAAACCAGTTCAAAGACATGCTCATCCCAGCTGTTGCTGTCAGGAAAAAAGGAGACAATGAGTCAGTGTTAAGAGAAAATTCAGATCAAGCAGGCAGCATTACCCAGTGCATTCTCCATCTACACACACTTTAACAAGAAAAACTTATTTTGCATTAGTTGACATCTATATGAATTTCTGAAGTAAAAGTCTTTCAAGCTGCAGTTAACAACGTTCATTTTGTGAAAAACACATTAAAAGCCAAATGATAAGAGAGGGCAAATCAATGTTCAGATAAAAGTAGCTGTGAAAAGATTCCCTATTACCTTCATTACAGCACTGTTTCCATAATACTATACTATAAATACCAGTTACTCATTTCTAAGAAAAAAGGAATGGAGAAGGGGGTAAAATAAAAGAAAATAAATCTAAAAAAATCACTAAAAAAGGATCAGTGAAGTATATGAAAGCATGACAGTAACTACCTTGCAATCTCTTAAGTTGGCTTCCTCCACTGGTAAGGGTTAAACACTGACACTTCCCAGTGGTACAATAGCCACATGCAGGAGACTCAAAATACTAGTCCTAAATGACATTTAAATACATTTGTTAATTTATACAGGATGAGAAGTGCTTCTTACCAGGTGCACACTCAGAAGCCTGTGCTGTGCAAAATGCGTACAGCTTTCTTTTAATGAGTCATTTTCCTTTTGAAGCCAACTTTGGTTTACACTGAACGTGTAAACTTGACATAATAAATACCTCTCAATGATCAGTTCCATAATTTGGTACACTAAGGTTTGCAAAAAACAGTTCAAACCAAAAAGCAATTCTAATAAAACTAATCATGGGTCAACTGTCACATTTGTACACCTTTTTAAAATAACTGCACTTCCAGATCTTCTCAATTTATTAGTAAATGATTTTTTTAAAATGTAGTAACTTCGATACCTGTGATTATTCAATTGTATAACTGAGAACACTAAGAAACTGAGTATGCCACTATAAAAATTGGTTAGATGTTTTTCTAACACCTAAATTACAAAAAGGTATTTTAAATCAAATATGCTACACATCAAAAAACCATTTTAAAATAGATTAAGGATTGGTACAAATATATTTAATTCCTTGCATTTTTTACAGCAATATTTGTGATGGCCATATCTCTCTCAGGCAAGTATAATACAATCGTAACAGATTGCAGATAGATACACATAATGAAATGGAACACCAGCTTTCCAGAACAAGCAACATAGAGCAGTAGTGATTTGGGGAGGAAAGCTGGTCAGAAGCAAAAGATGGACAGAAGAGAGCTTATGGTTATGATTTAAGAAGCCACAGTGAAAAATTTTCAGCTAACTGTACAAATAACTCTTGTAAACAAAATATAATGAAAATTTATCCTACAGCTCCAGGGGAAAAATAACTCTGTTAGCAAATGTAACATTAAAAACTTCAAATCACTCATGCCTTTCCTGTGGCTTGGAGAACATGTAGCCCAGTGCAAAACAGGGAGAGTTCTGGAGGTGGTTTTTTACGTCTGAGTTTCCCTATAGGTGTCATGCAAGGCATGGACTGAATGAGACATTCAAAGGAGCAAACATTCTGAAAGACTAAGTAATATTCTGCTCACCCAGTTTTGGTTGAAGATCTGGTACAAAAGCAGAAATTAATAATAAACCAGTTTGTCTCCAATAGTCTTGTAGTCCATATGTTGCATATGACACAGACTGCCGTACTTAATTACAACTGTTACTTGTCTACTCCAGAAATCTATTTTTGACAGAATTCAGCAGCAGATGCCCCAAAGAAAGTTCTAAGTATCTCCCAATAGGCATGTATGGGATAATGACCCTCCATGAAGGTCTCACATTAATTCAACAGTGAAGAGATCATCTTATACCTGTGCAATGAACTTCCCAATCTAATTCTGTGATGATTGAAAAACTCCACTTTAAACATTTTTTTAACTTCTCATAGTTCTGTTTAAATGATTCCTCTTTACTCATGTATAAAGTTTCAAAGAAGCAAAAAAATTAATTTACTTCCTTATTTTCTCAATATAGTGGCATATACATCCTAAATATCACTTCTCTCTGATAATCTAATGCAAATTCTTTTAACAACTTTTCTCACCTTTGAAACCCTTTTAAATCTATAGCATCTTTTTAAACAAGAATACACAATCAAGACTGTTCTAAATGCAAATATACTGTCATTTTCACAGCTACAAAATATTTTTCCAACACACTTCTTCACTCCTTTTCTAGAACATCTCATCAACGCTTGATCTTCCGCTACAACTGAACTTTGAGCTGCAGACCCATTTCCAGAGTTTAAACACTGGAAAGCACATCAGTATGTAGCTCTTCCTTCTTTCACATATTTTCAAATATGTCTGCATAAGACAAATACCTAAAATATTCCCTATATAAATTTGAAAAAAAGCCAGGAAACTCAGATGTCACTGTTTTATCAAAGCACATTAGGAATTCATGTACTTTTTTTAAAAAGGAGTAACCCAAATTAACATGTCAGTTAAATTACCACTGATGGGGAAATACTGATATTTAGATAATTCATAAGGTAAACCAGAGTCTGCTTTTTGTTTTCTTTGTTACACAGCCTTTTTAAAATAACAAAGTAGAATTGAAAGAGCAGGAATGTAATATAATGCCATTCCCTAAAAAACTTTTACAGGATTATCTCCTATCTATTTGAGAAACAAAAGAATTACCATACCAAATTGCATTACTCATCCATATAAACCTGTAATCCCATCTCTCTATATGAATCAGTATGAGACGCTCAGAAAGGAGATAAAAGGAACCTCATATTAAGGACCAATGAAATAATCTGGAAATCAAAGTTTCTTCCCAGTTAACTTTTAATTAAGATCTCATGTTGCTCTCAATCTTAAGATTGTATATTGTACCCTATGAACAAAGGGACTATAAAAATTTAATCATTTTCATCATGAGTCATTTAGCAGCTGTCAAAGATTTCCAGTACTAAACCAAAACTTTTAACTTTACCTCTTTAAATTCCTGTTTGACTTTGCAGCAGGCATAATTCTTTTCCTCTAATGAAACAATATTCATAAGCTAATGTTCTACCTATCACCTTCCAATTAACAGCTATTACCTTCACTGTTTGCTTCCTTGGATTTTCATATTGGTAGCTTTTTACTTTTCAACTGTTGCCGAACATATCTGATTATAAATACTTTTAACTGGAAGTTATTTTGAAAGGAACCATCTCCTTTCCACTTACTACTTACAGAATATTTTACTTACACAAAGCAAAACCACAAGATAAATAAAGGTTTTCAAGCCTATAACACACTGCAAGTTTTTAACCATAGCTTATGAACATTTAATTAAAGCAAGTTCTGTCCACATTAGGTGTCAGCCCCAGGAAATGCCTGCAACTATTACCTTCCAGACCTGTTTTCCCACCTAGAATACTTCATTATCACATGTTAGCTTTCACTTATATGACATACTTTCCCCCCCTCCCACATATGATCTATAGCTCCCCTAGCATCCTTCAGCTATTTCATTGTTTCCACTGTACGGGCATTTAGATTCTACATTGCTATCCAAAACTTATACATCAGTAGAACAGATGTGTGACAGCCTGACCCAAAAGAACCTGTAGTGCCTTATTACACACGTCCCTTAATAAAAACACACAACAACTTGTATCTGTATTTTGTTTCTCCAAGCATTTTTCAGAAAAAAAATATACAAAGCTACTGCACGTAGGTTTTAAGCCGCTCTTCAAGGAGACTGCAACACTGCTATTCTAGTCTTTAGGATCCTAGAGGAATTCCAAGTTCTCATTGGACATGTAAAAAACTAAGTAGTACTACACATACCATGTCAGTGCAGTTCATTTCAACAAAAATACTGCCAAATTTTAGCACAGCTCGGGCTCTATGCTGGCTTAAGTGAATGTCTCGCATATAAAGATTTAACTTGACATGAACAGAAATAAATCCACATTCTATCTCCACATTTTAAAATAATATGATTTCGTTTAGGACAACTAATCAGTCATACTAGCACCTGCAGCTTGCATTTTCCGATTTAAAAATGTACTATGAATGTGTGTATGGATAAGGGTGAATCAGACTTTTACAGAAACAATCAAGAATATCTGCAATTGTGGTAAATGTGCTTGTCTAATTATATAATGAAATGGCAACATTTGGCCAACAAAAATACACAAATTCAAAACTTGATTTTTCAAATTGTTTCAAGGTGTACTAAACCAACTCTGGCAGTCTCAAAGACCTATAATGCAAACTACCAAATAGAGATTATGATCTTTGAAAGTACACATTCTTAAACTGGCACACTCCTTAAAAACAATTCAATTGCATGCAATTTGCAATTATACCAGCTGTATGAACTAGCTAAGCAACACACACATGACTCTCTCTGCACCATTATCCTACCTACCTGTCTGTCTGAAGCTTCCAAGTTCGAGTATGCTGAGCTGCATCCCCATGGTGCTGCTGGTGCAGATGCTGAGGATGACGCCTTTGCTGCTGCTCTTGCTGGACTTCTACCCAACAGGGAGGGACAGTGGCTGAAAACCGTGGTGTCAAGGTCTCAAAACGGGTCAGTTCCACAAGGGATGTCAGTGTTTCAAGGGAAAATGGCTGGTCCACCAAAAGATCAACTCCTGAATAATTACAGAACATAGATTAATTACTACATAGATATTTTTTCCAGAACACCCTATAAACAGTTTGAAATATATCCAAATTGCTATAGGTAAAATTAACTACAAGTTATATGAAGTTTCTAACACACCAAACACACACCAAAAAAACCCCAAATGAAAAAAATAACAACAATAAAAAAAAATGAAAACCAAACACAAACAACCAAACAAACCTAGCCTTGAAGCCAGTATCCTCTGAAGGCAGCTCATTTGGAATCAATTTTCTAAGTACTGAGCACGCTGTCTGGGATTCAACCAGAAGCATCAGGGAAAAGTAATTAGCCAGCTATACTTTGATGATGTAAAGCCGATTAAAACTTTTTTTTAATACCACTACTGACACAAATTAGAAAAAGCATGGAAGTTTTATATTTCATGAAAACAGTTGTATGCAACTTCTATGCAACTGTAACATTTTTATCACTGTTTAAAACATTACGTTGGCACCTACTTATCAATATAGACTTGGTTTTATGGTGGATTACTAGAATTTTTTGGAAGGCTCCCAGTTTAGCTTAAAAGAGGGGTAAGTGAAAAACAAACAAACATGGTTTACGTAATGCACTTAAAAGACACTGGGCCTAGACATGTATTTTGTCTTCTTGACTTCATACTGAAGTCTTGTTCTGAGGAAACAAGGGTATTAATTGAAGTAGTACTGAAAACTAAAATATCCCAGGGAGACAAACACCTAAAGAAACATTACAAAGGAACTCTAAAAATAATCAGGTTTCCTTAGACAAAAAAAAATATTTGAAAAACTGAGGAAAAATAAGATATACACAATGTCATTTTTCTTCTATTTCAAGCATGTTCTCTTAAAAATGCATTTTGGAGAAAATTTGTTACTTTTAAATAAATGATGGTTTTCAAAAGGAGAAAGTTTGCTACCTGACTACTACTGTCACCACCCAGGAGACAAAAAAAAAAAACCCCAAACCCAAAACCCCACCAACACAAATACTACCCGCTCCCAGCAAAGTCTGAACCTAGAGACTATCTTGCAAAGCAAGCCTGGCTGAAAACAAAATAATAAGATTTCATCCTTCAGCTTGAAAGTAGAAAGGCACATGCAATTCTTCCCAACAAGTGGAAAAGCTCAAGATGAAATACCCAGAGTCAGGCAAAAAAGTCACTCTAATTGCAACAACCAGAGTTTTCTACTTTTCAACCTAGGAGGCAGGAAAATGCTGGAGAGATTAGAAATCAGAAATGCTTCAGAAATTTCATTTCAATAACACCTTCATTTTTTTACTGACAAATGTGAACCTCATTAGCTAGATGACACTGCAATGAGAAGCAAGATCATAGCTCGAACTGTGCAACAACTCTATGTTTGAGTAGACTGCATTTTTTCTGCTTCATTCTCCCCCCCTTCAACAAAAACTATTACAAATTCAGAGTATTCAGAGCAACCAGATGTAATGTGGTATCAACCACTAAAACTGAAAAATTAAGGACTTAGCTTTCCAGTGCTGTCAAGTATACTTGGCTTCTTTTGCAAAATTACATGATTTTTGTTATACTGTAATAGTGAGTTACCACAAGCTGAAGTTCTAATAGCAAACTTTTAATAGAAAAAAAGTTTTTAAACTGGTCAAGAAAACTAATACTCTTTTTCAATTTACTTGGGAAAAAATTATTTCAGAATACTTTACCACTAAAAAGCCTCTGCTCCCTAAAGGAAATAATAATTTTAACCTAATGTAGGACTTCCAACTCAGTAAGGTTAACTTATTTCCTTCTAAAACAATACAATTTAAAATGCATCCAAGTTGTAAATGCAAGCTAGAAAATAAAATTTAAGAAATAAATTCCAGAATGCCAACAACAGAGAAAAAAACCCACACAAACAAAACCCACAACACATATGAACATTATATGGACAAAAGCTTGTGCTTGTTGCTGTGGTTTCTGTCCTGACTACAGCATCATTTAGCTGCAGTTTCAGAAACACCAAAGTGATTTCATCAAAACATCCTGCTGCTGCCTGCCATCAGCTGTGAACGAGATACGTAGATCAAGACTTCATGCTCAGTCAGATCCGCCTAGGAGTTCATTTCCCCAAACAGAAAGCTTTCTGTTGAGCTATGCCTCCGGCTGAAAAACATGCTAAGACAAAAGTGGAAGAAAACATTTTTTCTGCTGTTTAGTACTTTGACAAAAAAAGAAGCAATGCTGATGTTATAAATGTTGGGGGCAATATCTGATCGTGATCCATACACATGCTGACAGCTTCATTACTTAGAAAATGTTTACACAGTCCTAGCAATTATTCGCACATTACATGCTAAGAATCCAGTGTTCTTGATTTTAGTATCCCTAACCTGGATAGTTCAGACTAAGAGCTCTGCAACTACTATTTGGTTTCAACTCTTCGCCCCAGCCTGCTCATTTCACCACTGGCTTCCTGTGACTATTAAGCTTCTCTCACAGCTTTTAATGGCTCAGTTTGATGCCACAGCGGAACAGTAGTTATTTTATCTGATTATTACTGTGTACCCAACAACTCTTTGGGCACCATTACAGACTGAAATCAAGCAATACTACACTCTCCGAACTATATGACTACTTAAAGGAGGACCTACCACTTGTGGACTATCTAAAGATACAGCTACTTTGAAGTCTATACGTAAGTAAATCCCTTTATTGCTCCAATAAGCCATATTCAAGCCTCTACTGAAGGCTGCATGGGGAGAACAAGAAAAAAAAAAACAACAAGAAAAGTTTGCCCTTTAAAGTACTGTCAGAACTTAACCAGTAACGATCATCAAACTGATTCATTAGGTTAGTCAAAGTTACCATTTGATTGGAAGTCACTTAAATCTGCTGCTAAACTACTGTACAGGGAATGTGCATCTACTGAAGCATATCTATGCCCTGAATATTCGTACTTTTTTTATTGCTTTATTTGCCATTAGCAGAAGAAGTAAGGTGAAGAAGAAAGCCACAGAGTTCTTTCCCTCACATACATACAATGGTTTATTACCTAGCATTTTTCAAACTTCAGGAATCGCTCCTTTTGTGAAAAAGGGGAGGAACAGGAAAAATTCAGTCCTCAAAGCAGAACGAACAATGACAACTGCTGTACTGCTGCTTACAGATAATCTTATGACAAACAGCATCTTTTCCTTCCCTCTTTTGATCGCTTCTTGCAGAGTAAAATCAGGGGTCATACAAACATAGCACAACACAACTTCAAGTGTTACAAGGCTGACAGCAAGCAGGGGTTTGGGGAGAAAGACAGCAAGTACCCTGTCAACAACAAAGATGCCATGAGCCAAAACGGTCCCTCTACTACCACTCAGTCCTCTCCCAGCTTTTTTTGTCCTCTGCAGCTGCAAAGACACACCACCACCACCACACACACGCACACACAAAATTAGTATCACTTCTCTGAAACAGCCATAGCTACATGAATGATTTCCATTGTATCACAGCTTTATCTTCATGCTTTGTATTCTTTATTCTTGTATTTTATATTCTAGGTCATTTATTCCCAAGAGACGCGACCAAAACCTCCAAACACCAACCCAATGAAAATAATTATGCTTTGCGTCTCTACCTTCAACAATTGCAGGTTAAAACAAAATGAAAGTCATGATAGTTTTACAACTCTCAAATTTTAAAACTCAAAGCAAGACTATATATATATATATTTGCACTTTTAAAACCTCAGCATGACTCAAATCCTCCTCAGGCTTAACCAGCAAAATTAGGTTTGTTGTTAAGTTTTATTAGCAAGTTATCCACACTAAAGCATCTTTAATGAGGGCTGAGAAGATTGAGAGGCTCACACAGGAGCTCCCATAACCTGCATACTCACAGTTCTCCCTTACATGCAAGAGAAGCCCCCTCACATTTTTCCCTTTCTACATGACTACAAAAGGAATAACTCTCTCAGTCAACTCCTTATTTTACATAAGTGGGCCAGGATACTACAAAAGGGAGCAGACTGGTGGCAGGACTGCTATATGAGAACTGCAGTAAAGACAAGACCGAAATATGTTTAGGGTGAAAATATCAGAAAATTATTTCTTGCTGAACAAGAGCAGACAATCTTTCCAGGAAGGAAACTAGTACGTAAATGACAGCAATATTTGAGCATAGCTCAACCCAGACAAACTGCTAAAACAAATAATCCAAGAGTTCACATCATAAACTTGATTTATCAACAGCAGCTGCACTGCTTTAAGTATAAAAAGCATCAGTTTCACTGTGTGCAACAATACCTGGTGAATACATGTTCCGTACAGTTTTATTAAGTAGAAATGTGCATCTTCTGCATGAAACTTTAAGGCAATTTTACATAACGAACATATGATTTCATTTCAAATAAAGAGCTCAAGCCTATTTAAACTATGAGGGAAGCTCAGTGCCTGAACAATTACCTGTTTTTCCTTATCCACCACATTTAAATAAAATGCAGAGATCAGAAAAACAATCAGTTATAAAAAAGTGGGTTGTTTTTGCTTAAATCAGGAACTGCTCAAGTGTTATGCTTGTACATAACCAGTGACAGACATATAGCAACTACATAACTCCAGCTTTGGGCAGCAAAAAAGTATAAAGTAGTATGCTATTAAATAACTTAAAATCATCTTAATATGCAACTTCCAAAAATTACAAAAGCATTTTTACTTATGATACATTTAAACATGCAATTTACCTGTAATGCCTGGACTAGAAGGGTTAGATAAGGGCTTGGTGCCTTCTGATGACTGTTCTACACTTTTGGAAAGGGATCCATCTACAAGTATATCAGCTTCATCTATGTCATCACAGGTCCCTCCAATCTGAAGGAAATGAAGTTCTCCACCTAAAATCACAGACAACAAAAGAAGAAACTTTAGACAGGCATACAGCTGAACTCAATTCACAAGGAAGGCTTGCAATTGAAGTGCTACACAATTATGACGGTAATTATGCAAGACCTGAAACCAGTGAGATTACACAGGAATACTCATTTTGCTTCACTACCACAAATTTTTTCAGGGTAAATGCAAAACAGAACTACAAAAACCTGACTAAAGTTGTGAATGGCATCAAAGGAAAATAAAAAATATTAGGGAATAAGGGGGTTAAAAGATAATTAACTATGGAAACCTTAATAGAAACCCAAATTCATAACCATTATGACACTTCCCATAATCCAAATTAGTTTTTTAAACAGAAAATATTCCATCATGTCAACTGAAGCCCTACATTACCTCATTTGTACAGGCTGCATAAAGCCCCTTTCAAAGTTCAATATCTGAGAATTGAAAAATCACTTCCTCACTGAACTCTCCTAACTAAGGGGCTCTTCACAGTATTTCATCAAACCAGGAATTACAGCACTGATCAGGTCAACAGTCAAAAGAACAAGTCCAAAATTTTCAATGGACACAATGTTTTTTTGATGGAAGCTTGAAATCATTCAAGGAAGTTGCCCAATATTCACACCATTTACAGAGAAGTCACCGAGAGGGAATGCTCAATTTTACACAAGGCTGGGGAGAGGGGAAGGGCTGTTAACAGTTTCAGAAGTTACAAAAATCATAATCAGTAGGATTTAAATAAAGAGGAAAATCCTAGGGTAGGCCTTCCTTAGTTTTTCTAAAAATTGATTACAGACTGTCCTTCAGCATCTGACTAATGTTATGACAAACACTGTTATGTAAATTATCAAGGTAACCTGAAACAAACCTGAGATAATATATGTAATAAAAAATAACAAGATAAAAGCATAATCAGCAGGTACATGTTCTGAACTGTGAGGGGTGAGGGGAGCAAAACAGAGAGCAATAGAGAGGTGCAGCGAGGCAGGGAGCGAGCGCATGAGAGGCACAGAGAGAAGACATACAAGAGGCACAGAGCGAACTGGTACAGGTTTTTTTCTGGATCTCAATAAGAAAAGCATAATAACAAATGGCTTAATAAAATAGCTGTTTTAACAAGACAGAATAAAAAGAGGAAAATAATAGCTCAAATGACCAAAAAAGAAGAACCTCTCCATGGACAGGACCTGTGCAGTGTGCCATGGGAAAATCCACCCAGGGTCTGGGCAGTGCTTCATGAAAGCAGGACTCCCAGCATCTGAAGGGACATGAGATTTTTCTCACTGTCTATATTTCTCTTTTTATTCTATCTTATTAAAACAGCTATTTCATTAAGCCATTTGCTGGTGGGACCTTTGCCACTGAGAACCAGTAAGAAGCCTGTACCACCCCTCTCTCAGCCCCAAGCCACCCACCCTGGTGCAGAACAGTACATCCCAAGTAGATCCCAAGAGTGGAGAAGAAAAACAAAAAATAATTCTAGCAAATAACACTTATAATGAATTTCCTTGAAATTAAACAGCTCACAAATGAACAATTTTCCTCAAAGAGAATTAGGGACACATTAAAAGACATAGACCTTGACAGCTTCATTTGGTAATAAGCCAAACATCAGTTTGTTTCCTGTTCTGTTTACTGCTCAAACATCAATGATCAGAATGATCTCAGTGATCAAAACCAGATAATCTCCTGTCCTGGAAATAAAGTACACCCTCAAGCAATGCAAGTTCAACATACTGACTTGCACCATCTGCCAGTTTTATGGCTCACACCACGAGAAACAGTGAAGAACTTCAAAAAGCTGTGGGTTTTCTAAAGGAAAGTTATGCCAAGGTCTCACTTACTCTGTAGATGGTTGGGTAGGGTTTGGTCTTAAAGAAACAAAACCTTGGTTCTCAAACCAAGTTTCTGAGTTTCTGTCACTAATCAACAGCAGCAAAAAATGTCCTTACCATTTTATCCACATTACAAGACGAAGAGACAGTCACAATCCCTGCATTCCTGAAAACTCCAACACTTTTCCAAGAATTTTGTGCTAAACTTGAGGTATCTCACTTCCTCATATTTTTTTTAAAAAGCTTCTGTGAAGAAGTTTATTGTGAACTTCAGTTATACACTATTAGCCTACAAAATTATCAGTGCTTATGCATGCTTTCCAAAACCCTGCAGGTGACTTTGCTTCCATATCACAAAGGAGGCATTTGTTCTCCTAGAACATCCGAGGATAACCTTCTGATGATGCATGATTAATTATTTATTTCAAAGTCGCCATAGTTCCTATAGCAAAGTGCCACCAAAAAAAAAAAAAATCTGTGTGAAAGTCAAAGCTGCCTTTTTTTTTTTTGGGCATTACTGCTGGCTTATAGTACACACTACTAGGCTGAAACAGTGACTCATCTGGTGCTTTCTAATGCTAGCCAGGTAGCAAACATTGTAAGTAATAGTTTATCAGATAACTTCTCTGCTTGCATCACTTTGACAGAGACAATAAATGCTTCTGTTGCACTACCAAGAAAATATGAAAGCTGACACTGACTTACTCAGTGATTACAAAGGAGAATAAAGTGGAAACCAGCATCATTATACTTCCTAAAAATAACAGGTAACACATGCAAAACATTGTTAATTTAATTCTGAATTGTATTTAAAATCTGTAATTTGCTTGGACACAAGAACCTGGTGGGTTATATGCAACAGAACATAAGAATCATAAATCCATCCAAATAAATCCCAACATTACTTCTGGAAAACAGTTATCAGTTCCAGGAAAGCAGCATTGGCACAATTTAGAGAACATATCAGAGACTAGGCCACTGCAGTCAAAGCCAATCTGGTGGAATGTTCAGTATCCTGAACATATCCTGCATTCTGGCAGGAGTCTGGAAGAGTGACACAACTGTCGATAGCAAGTAACACCACAAGGGCATAGTTGAACAATAACTGAATAGTTAAAGGACTTAAGAAAACAAAGCCATACCACAGGAAACTATCCACTAAACAACTTACAGTCCTCCTCATCTCACCACTGGCCTGTAGAGAAAGGGTTAGCTCTAAACATACTAGTTCAGAACACTTGAAAAATGTCCTCAAGAAAGCTTCCCCAAAACCTCACTCCAACAGAATTTACGCTATTCTTGGGAGATTTCAGCTGCAAAATTACATGCCAGCTTATGAAAAAATAGAATGCAGTTCAATAGGGACAAGTGAAAGTTACTATGCCTAGCAAGAAATAATTAAATGCACTATTACGGGATGAAGAAAAATCAGCTAGCCAGCAGTTCTGTAAAAGAGGCTCTTCTGAGTCAGAAGATAAACCTGATTCAACTTCCTGCTGAAAAATGCAAACATCCCACTATGTATACGTGCACATGTTATGTACAGACTGCAGAGCTGCTAAAGAATTCTTCTGTTCTGTTCAAAGACGTCTGTAGGATTACTGTACCTGATTTGGGGTATCTCATCAAGAAACATGTGGACTGAGTTGAGCAGGTCTTTTGGGAGGGGAGAGTAAGGGGCTATTTTCTTTCAGTGCCCCTGAGGAAAGTTTAAAAGGATTGGAGATATTCAGCTTAAGAAAATAAATGGTTCGAGGAGGACAGTACCTAAAGAAATTCTGTCTTCCTCTCCTATTTTGGAGCAATCTCTTTGCCATGTTCATAAAATATAGTAATGACTCTAATCAGCAAAGATGCTATC
Organism: Elanus axillaris; assembly: GCA_026212715.1. Lineage (NCBI taxonomy): Eukaryota > Metazoa > Chordata > Aves > Accipitriformes > Accipitridae > Elanus > Elanus axillaris. The sequence continues at coordinate 1,777,231 of JANZLQ010000052.1, forward strand.
AGCTAAACACGGGGGGGTGGAAGTGGGGGGGTGTTGAAATAATCATCATCAAGGACAGCAAGCAGTAGAAGAAATTCCCTGAGTAGGCTGTTAAATCTCCATGTTGAAGATCTTCGAAAACAGGCTAATCAGTACTCTACTTCTGAATGGGTAAGTGAAATTGATCCCAACTTGAAGATGATCTCTTAGCATCACTTCCAACACTAATTCTGATGTGGAAAAAACTTTACCCCTCCCCAGTCCCATTAGACCCCAATGCCTATGAAGGCAGAAAATTGAAAACACTACATTCCTGAACTTCAAAGGCACCAGCATGCAAGGCTGACAAAGCCTAATGATGTGGTAGAAACAAGTAAGACATCCAAACAAAACCAGAAAAGAGACACAGAGTAATTAATACACTATACACAACTCAAGAGCAAAAAAACATTATAACTGAAAGGTATAAGATTTGGGGCCATCCACTTCTGCCAGGCTTGCAACAAGAAATATTGCACAGACAACTCACTTGCGACATACCAAACTCCAGTCTAAAAAACCACTTTCTCCAACGAAGGGGAGTGACGCATGTCCTGGCTTCAGCTGGGAGAGAGTTAATTGTCTTCCTAGTAGCTGGTACAATGCTATGTTTTGAGTTCAGTATGAGAAGAATGTTGATAACACTCTGATGTTTTCAGTTGCTGCTAAGTAATGTTTATACTAAGTCATGTATTTTTCAGTTTCTCATGCCTGGCCACTGAGAAAGCTGGATGGGCACAAGAAGTTGGGAGGGAACCCAGCCAGGGCAGCTGACCCAAACTGGCCAACGGGGTATTGCATACCATGGGATGTCACATCTAGTATATAAACTGGGGGAAGTGGGGGTGGGGGATTGCCGCTCAGGAACTAACTGGGTGTCAGTCGGCAGGTGGTGAGCAATTGCACTGTGCATCATTTGTACATGCCAATCCTTTTATTATTACTGCTGTCATTTTACTAGTGTTACTACTATTATTAGTTTCTTCTTTTCTGTTCTATTACACCGTTCTTACCTAAACCCATGAGTTTTACTTCTCTTCCCAATTTTCTCCCACATCCCACTGGGTGGGGGGGGAGTGAGTGAGCGGTTGCATGGTGCTTAGCTCCTGGCTGGGGTTAAACCACAACGACTAGAAAAACTCACATTATAATGTAACACTGGAGGCAAGAATTTAGGAGAATTATATATAGAGAGAAAAGAACATGAAGAAAAAATAATCACAAAACAAGACACCTCAAACAATCAGCAAGATACAAATGTACACAACGGGTTACATTCAGTGTTCCTGGTCTTCTTCCACAGCTTCCAACTCTGACTAATTCAGAAATAGACCATATCTGAAAGAACTGATCCAATGTGATTTAGGAATTGATAATGCACGAGAAGCTGATTATAGAGCTTCAATTGGATCTGGGTCTTTTTGTCTGTCAGCTCTGAAGCAATATAGGCAGAAAAGAGACCTGCTAGAACAGAAAATTACTGCAGTTCTTTCTTATGATGAAAACAAGTAGAAAATCTCCCCCCCCACACTTTCCCACAAACTACTTCCAAATAATAACTGAACTGAAAATATAACTAAATTAATTTAGGCAACTACTGAAGAACCACTTCTTAAAAATGGAATTGACTTTCTATTAAGAAATTTTTTGCTAGATGTAATGCAGAGACAAACACTAGCATTTTCAACAGGACTCAACAGGGAAATGATTTACTGTAAAATCTTCACTCAACACAGACATTCAAAAACTACACTTGTGAAAGAATAAGATCACGAATTTCAGGTGAGCAGAATCCAGGAATGCTTCACTCACTGGAAGGAACTCAAGCGCTCTAACACATCATACAGATTTTAACACCTAATCAATCAGTTTGGCAGGGAAGTACTTGCTTCACCACAACAGGAAGAACATTTCCACTTTTTGTAGCATTTGTTTGAAATGCCACCTTGCTCCTGTTTGATAGTATTTCTTCAGAGAGGTTCAGACACTGAAGTTCGTAACTTGACAAGGCAGAATATCAGTAGCGGTAAAAGACAGAAAATAAACAATTCTTAATGATCTTTTAAAAAATACTCCCAGAAAGACAAGTATCCACAATTTCCAAAACTGCCAAAACAAAATACAAGCAGAGATTTACACCTTTATGTTAGATAAGAAAAGAAACACTCCGGACACATTCATTCTTCCACCTCATTCCATATTCTAAACCAAAGTTCAACAAAGTTGCCTGAAATGCAAACACAGACGAACAGCTAAACTAAAGAAACAATCCAAACCAAACCCAAGAAAAGAAAAAAGTAGAATGTATACTGTGGACCATTTTCTTCAAGTGATTTTTGGTAGGACTGTAATTTAAAAATGAAATATAATTAGATGAAAATTGAGATATTAAGAAGGTGGTGACAACTGTAGCTCTGAAAATTTATGCATACAAAACAAACTATGTCTGATCCTCTTAAACACCAGCTAATAGGCTTCAAATATCATCAGAAGACCACCCTACAGCTGTAACTCTATTCAAAACCACTATCTGTCTGCATAGTTTTATAATAAAGAATTTTACTTGATTTGGATGCTACAAAAGCAGAATTTAAGCTGTTTTATACTAATGACACAAGATAAAACATTTAAAACCCCCACATGGTAACACACAAAGCACTACTAAGACAGATATTAACTATAGTCTACCTTGGCCAAGGGGAATAGAATAAAGAAGATACAGAGATTGAAGTACACTACATTTGCGTAACAGAACTGGAATCAAGAATATACTTGCACACCGCCCCAGAGGTCAGCTCCAGGTAATCCTTGCAGAAACAGAGAAGCACCCTAAGCTGACACCAAGAGATAACATTTTGAAGCAGGATAAGAAAAATTATTCCCAACTCAAAGATGGATGATGTCAAATACAGGTCTAAAACACCTTTACATAAAACCCCCTCAAAACCTGAAACACCCATTCATACAGAGGTTTCTTTTCAGTTGTAACTTAATGGCAGCTATGGGAAAAATTGTAGGATATACCAATGAAAATAATATGTCAACAAGCAGGAAGGAACAGCAGGGGAAAAAAAAAAGGCTATTATGCATCCAAAGCTTTCAGACATTAAAGCACCTCTTTGCCTCCTCCCGCCATCCAAGCAACTAAACAGGAAAGAACATACTGCTCAGCTTACATTCTTGAATAGTTTTCCAACAACATCCAAGCATTTCCAGTGCATGTAGGTTCCAAATCTTCTACTTAACATTTTCACTTATGTCTTTGCACTAGAAGCCACTTGCTAGAAGTATTAACGAATACATCAGTGAATATAGCTATTCTACTTTCAACTCATATCTACCTAATGCTGTCAGACTGCAGGCACCATCCCATACGTGGCACTAAATATAGAGAAGCAAACACCTCAAAGTGATTTTGGAAGAAGCCGAAGAAAACTGCTTTTAAGAAAAAATAATAATAAAAAAGTATCTTCAGCCACCTAGCAGATAAGCAAGCAATTTTACCCACTTACAGCAGAAAGATTGAAGGATGATTATGATTCAGCACAACAAAAACGATGCAAAAACCCTAAAATAAGGTTAAAATCTTCTTAAATCAAGTTATTCAAATGTTGTCATGGTTTCAGCCCAGCCGGTAACAAAGGACCACACAGCTGCTCACTCACTCCCCCCGCCCCCCTCCGGTGGGA
>JANZLQ010000052.1:1781037-1812088 GCA_026212715.1 Elanus axillaris
GGGGTTTCAGTAGTTTGGGTGCCTGTCACTCTGTTATCCCTCTCTTCCCCCTGAGGATGCTGCCTAGTATCAAGCAGCGTCTGGTAGATGCTGGCCAGGGCCCAGCACAGTGCAGTAAGTAGTGCATCTCTAGAACAGCCACGGCATTTTCCTTTCAAATATTCTGCCACTTCATGAGTGGCACTTCTGCCACTTTCAGATCTAGTATCAGACTCTGAAATTCAGACTTCTAATGGACATTGATGCCAAAATAGTTGTGAAGGCTTTTGACTTAGTTTCTCAAAAGTGAGAAGAATTATATCAGGTGAAGTGACTATAATGTTAAAAAAAGGAATGAAAATTGAAAGCTTCCAAAGACATTTAAACAAATAAAACAATGAATTCTGAAGTTCATTCTAATTTGGTTGCAGAGCAGAAAAATCAAGTTCAAAATAGAGGTGCAGCAGGTGTAAATGAAAGATAAGAATAATCAATGAATAAAAAAAAAAAGGAAGCAGTAGCAAAGTACTATATTCAAAAGAAGAAACCTGAGGGCAGATGGATACCTGTCATATATGGGACTATAGAAGAAAAAAACAAAACCCCAGTCACCTTAAAGGCAGCAAGAACAAAAGAAGTCACAGCAAAGGTATTTATAAATTACTAGATGGATACTGTAACACTCTCAGAGAGAAAAAAATACAGCAATATTTACTGAAAAAGCAGAATGATGTGTTTGTTTATTATGAGGAAGATGAAGTATTCTCCAGTCAGTAACAGAGGTGGTGGTTATCTAGGCAGAAGAGACAAATACTCCTACACACACAGAATAAATGTTCCCAACTCAGCAATCTGCATATCTTAAAGTCCCAAAACAGGTTTAGATAATACCAAGTGCTACAAGAATATAATTACCATACCCTGCTAACACTGGATGGGAAAGTACCATGCACAGTAACAATAAGCCCTTTAACGTCTATCATTAATCTTAAAACAGAATAGATTTGATGTAAGAAAAAAATGAATAGTAGTGCAATTCTGTAGAAAAAAAACTTAGCAGGTTTGGGTTTTTTTTAAATGAAATTGCAGTTTGATCAGCAAAGTATAGGTAAAAACATTACAACATGGATATGATATACTAACAGTTTTCAAAGGCAATTAAGCTTTCAGTTAGAGCTCCATTTTAACTAGGAAAACCCATGCATTATTAAATAAATCTAAAACAGTCTAACAGACATTTCTTCAAACGTAGTTACCAAAAGGGAACAAGTTAGTAACTATGAATGTTTCCATTGGGAATCTGCAATATAAATACTAGTTGCTAACGTGATGTTTTCACCCGTACTAAAAAAGCAGATCTAATATCTCCACTGCTAAAACTCTTGGTGGGTAAGTGATAAGCACAGGGTCCTTAACAGACAGGTGACTTTTACAATAAGCTTGACTTCATCTGTTGGAAGTAAAGAGGTAAATCTGGTATGAGTTTAACAACCCCTCATAGGAGGGCTGTGTAATCAGCATGACACAACCATGAAAGAAGAAAATGCGTCAATTTAAATTCTTCTGGTAGAGATAAAAGTTCAACATGATACGGGTGGGAGTTCATCTGAAACGTGTGAACGATCCTATCATCTTCGCCCCTCTGAGAGGCTAAGCATTTCCACCAGAGCTGCATTCAAGCGAAGGAGAACTCAATGAGACATTGGTGCATGGAGGAACTCAGCTGGACGACAGCCAGAGCTGCTTCCACTGCCCCAATGTGACACAAAGAAGAGGGGGAGGTGTCTGCCGGTCTAGGAACTTGTATGAAGTAGCAGTTGCCTGAACTTGAGTTACTCTCCCCTCCTACCTGCCTCCTTCCCCCAAGATACCTTGTGTTCATTTTTAAAAAGATTAAAGAATCCTGCATGGATAGTCTGGCTCTCCTGCCCAAGAAAGTATAATCCCAATTGCTAATCCCAATTGCAAAAGGCTGAAGTAGAACCAGCAGCCATATCTGAAAGAAGATGAAACTGACCACTCAAGTAAGGTATAAAAGCGTCATCTTCTCTACCCTCTTGTATATGGCTAATTACAGACAGGAGACATTTTGCCAAAATGTGGATCTCTAGCACAGAAATAATTACATACAAGAATTACTTCTATTTGTTTTAGATTTAAGAAAATCTGTGCCTCTACAAGAACAAATTTGTTTAAAGTCTACATTTCAGATGAGGAATTAACTAGAGTGTATAGTCCCTAGAACAGAATTAAACTGTGCATAAATTCAATGGAATTTGCCTATTACTATTTTGCAACTTAGATTCTAACATTCTATCATATTATCCAAATACAGTCAAATCAAGCATTAAAAAAAAATTTAAAGTAAAGTCTTACCTTTGGTGCATGCACATAATCTGTCTGTGCCTGAACAGTATATCACAGAGACAAACGTATCTGGTTCCTCAGTGCCCTCTTTTTTAGGTGGCTCCACTTTGGCCAGAATTTCAAAGTTCGAAAGATCTAGTATTTTTACATATCCTCCCTGAGTGGTTATTACCAGGTGCCCAAGAGTAGAGATCTCGGATCTTCTCTCTCTCCCACTTCCATTTTTAGAAGTTAATTGTATTTCCTCTACAGGCTCCTCACAGTCATCCTCTCGATTATCCAATATATCTGGTGGGAGCAAAATCATTGAGGTAATTGTGTCTTGGGGGTCTTTGATATGCTGGATTTTTACCGGTTCTTCCTCTAGAGTAACTATTCTAGTAGCATAATTCATCTTATAAAGCACTAGGTATCCACCACTAACACTTCTCTGTTCAGGTTGAATTATTAAAGGAGTTGGTACATCTGCTGGTGACTCATGTTGGATTACATCAATACTCGTGCCATTCACTACAGCAAGACTTGATTCTAGTTCCCCCTTCCTTCTATTACATAGTGCTGAGTTTAATTTATTTAAATTATTCAAGGCCTCTACTTGATTTATTGCACTCAGAGATTCGAGAGGACAAGTCCGCAGTCCTACTAACAAATGAACTCCATCTGCACAAGGAGTGATTGAATCTACACACAGGTTCTCTTCCTCTGCAAACTTTGGCAGACGCAGGCACTGAACCAAAGTCCCAGGCTTGGGAACCATAGAGCTCCACTTGTCCGAGTCTGGAGAAGTTAGGTTGGCTGCAGCATCTGCAAACTGCTGAATGTAAGTCACAGGCGGATCCTGTAACAGCAACTGTTCCTGACTGTCCAGCTCCATTTCAATGATCTGTGGAACTGTGAAACCATCATCATGAATACTTTTACTCATAATATTGTTCATCTGTGAAAAGAGTTTTCCTGCTTTTTCATCAGACTCCTTAATGCTGTATAGCAGCAATACAGGTAAAGTCCTCCTTACCAGAGGGGAATTCAGTTCTGAATTAGTGCAGGATTCATTGTCAGTTGATCCCTGTTCCGAGACACTCTCACCTCGAGTCCTACTTAAGCCATCCAGTGACCTCTGAGAGTTACTGCTAACAGGAGAGGTAGCAGGTGACTTGTATGTTAATAGACCTCCAGCTAATAAACAAGGAAAGGGAATGTTGTGTTGTTCTAGATGTTTTTCCTTCATCTTTTCACTCTTACAGTTGGCCAAACAGGGATTTGCCCCAAGTTCTTCTAGATCCTTAACCGTGTCTTCCAGAACATTTGCAACAATTTCCCACTGAAGTTTTTCAGGTTGCTGAAGTACGCTGAGAGCTGTTATATCAAGGCTGACTTCCATAGTTTCTTTTTGTGATGTATGCCCTTTAAAACAAAAATGTTTAACATAATATATGTTAAAAAAAAGAAATCATATTGCATATATTACGGAGGGTATATTACAAGGGTACATATATTACATATATTACAAGGGTAAAAGTCGCTGCTCTACAGTTTCAATATGTTAAAACATTCCGTATGTTCAAGATTTCATAGTCAAGAAACAGTAAGAGGCCCAGAAACATTCCTTCCACATAGACTAATGGTTCTCCTAATTTTATCAACAAGAGTGAAAGTAAAGAGAACAGGACATTAGCTTTTGTAACAAGTCTCCCAGTAAACAGCTTTATCTTTCTACCTATTATTCTACTTAGACTAGACAACCATACTGAAATCCAACTAATCAACTCAATTCGTGTTCTGCCACATATTATTCCCCTTCCTTCCTAGACAATCCAGTACCATCAAAAATCTACAATTCTGCAGATTAGTTCTCCCATCTTAGTTGAAAAACATGTCATTTTACACTAAAACCTGACACTTCCCACCATGAAACAGACCACCTAGTAGAAAGAACTCCAAGCTATTATAAAACAAAACCCAGTAAAAACTTAAAAGAGAGAGCCTGATCAGATTAAATAGGAATAACAATGAATCGGAAGAGTTCAACTAAGTAATGTATAGATTTAAAAGATTATAAAGGACAGTACAAACCCAGATTAAAAGGTGACTTAAGCATACATGACAAAGCACCATCTTTGCTAATACTTTTGTTGAAAAAAATCCTTTTTACATCTCAGGTCTATTTCCTGGTGTGTATGCACATGCATATGTTCTTTTTTTCCCCTACTTGCTAATCCTTACTCAAAGATGTAAACTGGATTATGGAAAATAAGCATGTAATCCCCCCTCCCATCAAAATTTCTGATTCAACCTCTAAGAAAATAACACAAGAACACATGCATAGCACTGTTGTGCTTCCATATGAAATCTTTATTCTGGAAGAGAAATACACTATCAAAGTGCATACCCACAGGGAAACAAACAAGATACAGGAACTCTCTCTGGCAATCCCCTGAATTTAGAGGGGTTTGTACAGCTGTAATTTGTTCCCATTCGAAATAAGTTCTTTTAACTTGGTTTGTGTGTTTTATTCACGTCAAGATAAGCAATGCTTGTTGTCAAGTAAGACATTTATTAACCAACAAAGTAGGGTTTTTCTTTTTTCCTGTATGTAATCTCTCCACCATACAAACAGTGACTTAAATATTAGCATTGCTTTCAAGGTCAATCTCTTTTTCTTTTTTCTAATACAGTGAATATAGTATCATTGGTTTTGACAGGGCTTTTTCAAAAGCCTGGGAAGAACTATTTCCCTCCTGACCTCTAAAGTATTACATGGATCAGACATAACCTACCTGTCACAGATTCCGATCTGGAATGCTCTTCACTATCTGAATCCTCCAGTAGGTCATCACTGAAAAAAAATAATGTATGAATGACACCATGTACACTGTAGCTGCATTCTTATTTTTAATTAAATTTAAAAATAAATTAATAAAAATTACAAGTGTATTATAACCTGGTACTTCTACAGTGGTCAGCACTGTACATCCTTTGATGAATTGGTCACTGACACTAACAATATAGATTCTTTTCCATCTATCATCAAACCAATAGACCAGCTTTCCATTTACCTCACTCTACTATTGTATTCCCAACAATCCAGACATAAATGGAATTAAAAGGAAAGCCCGTTCTCAGGAATCTTTCCAAGAAAAACAAAACCAAACAATCAAAACCTCTAAGAACTCATGGCACATTCTACTCTTTACACACAGGAAGAACACTAATGCCTTTGCAGCTTTAGATATAACTACTCACAGTATCAAGCCAGATCACCAAATTTTAACAAACTGGATGCTTCCTCTTCACGCCCAAGAAATAGATCTTTTTTGGCTCAAACCTGATCAACCTTCACTTCATAACAAGACAGTGACAATTCAATACTTTGATTCTCATCCAGCTTCCCCTTGAGTGGGAAAGTGATAGTAAATTTCATATAGATTAAGTGAAGTGAAAGATGCTTAGTTCTTAGCAGTATGATTGTTCTATCCTTTAAGCAGCTCTTAAAATTGGCTTACTTCTTTGACTCTCAAGGAGTTTACAGCCCTAAAGCTACAGTACAAGTCTAGGTCCCAGCAGCTCTTAGGCCCCACACTGATGTTGCCCATTTTTCTACAGAACCTCTTCAGGAAGGCAAGCTTCATATTTGCTCTGCAGTACTGTAGGAATCACACCACGCTCAAAACCAAGGATTTATTTTCCTGTGCATGTAGCAGTGCTGTTACTTTCTGTGATGCTGAAGTTTAAGAATAAACCATCAGAAAACTAGCAAGACTGCCTGAACACCTTTTGTCCTAAGTTTCCCAACAATTATTCGCTCTTTTGTTTGAGTTTTGGTAATATGAAAAATGAGTTTCCAGTATAGACTGTAAGAAGCATAAATGAAAAAATACTGCTTTTTCTCACATGACACTTTCTAAGCACTGGCATACCCTCTAGCTTATCTAAAAGCTTGTGACAGGACTGTCTAATTATTTACAGTCTGTATGAATGTGTTAAAGGTACAAAATGAAAGCAATTCCTAGCACATCCATGTAATTTATTTTCAGAATGACATAACCAGAAATTACAGATAAACAGTCAGAGAAAAACATGTTCCAGAGGTCCATGAGTAGCCTTTACCTTCAAAACCTGAAATACATAATCCATAAGTAAAATGAAAGGCTGTTCCAAAACTTATATCCCTTTCTCTTTTTTTCTCTGCCTCTGGGACATCAGCACAGGGCAGCAAAGAGATTTGGTATCTCTCTGTTAGTGGAGTATAAAAACTGAAAGAGCAGGAATAAAATGGAACTGGCTTTAAAAGACAGAAATCTAGATTACTGTTTTTTAAGCATTGCATTGTGTACAGATATACAGTAATTAAAAAAAACCACCTGTGAAAAAAAACCACTTACCAATCTTAAGTTTCACAAAGCACGACTTAACTAAACAGCATTTACCACTTACACAGCAGCATTTCATATTTCTAATTTTGTAAATCAGCATACCTGTCTCCTTCTAATTTTGGTATATCTGAGCAACTAGATGAATCTTCTAGCCATGCTAATGTTGGTCTCCTTGAGTCAACCCCTGAGCTCTGTTCTCCTGATAACATAAGTTGCTGCACAATAGCAGGATCATATGCATTGATCTCAAATTTTAAGTGGACCTGAGAAATAACAAAAAACAGAAAACACCTTTGATTTAAATCAAGATAGGCTTAATCAGTAATTAGTTAGTAAAAACTTGTTGTTTATATTGTATACCTTCATAAGTTTGGAAACATCCCATATGCAGATCTTTCCTCGTTTTGTTGCAGCAGCTAGAAAATGAGGGCAACTTCCAGATCCAAAGCAGGCTATTCTGTCAGTGCCATCTGTGCAGGGAAATTGTGCTGGACTTGTTGCCAGTGTGACTGAAAGAGGTACATTCTGAGTGTGCTCACCCTTGACAAATGGGCAGTTTGGAGAATGTCTCTCATGTTCAGACCTTTTCATATTAAAAACAAACATAGCAAACATTGATTTCTTACTGTGAAAAACATACACAGTGTATACAAACTCAGCCCTTGAAGTGAAGCTGAAACTGAACTGTTTGAACTGTATTGAAGTCAGTGATGCAAGAGAGTTCTGAAGTTACTAACGCAGCTTTCCCTGCTGTTTCTCAATAGCAGACTGCATTAAAGCCTTTGATCACTTAATGGCTATTCATATTCAAATGGAGGAATCTACATGGTGCTCTTAATATAATTAGTCCATTTTTAAAAAAATATTCTATAGGCAGTAGCCCATCATGAAGAAAAGTGAGGATTAAATTCTACAGAATGCACATTAGAATTCCACTGTTATGAGATACATGATTATAAGTAACCTTAATAAGATGAAGCAGTATCCTGCCTTTAGTTCTACATCCACACTTACAAAAATAAAAATTGGATAAAGTCCTGAATGACACATTGACCAAGAAAAAAACCTTATAATCTCAATATGTACCTAAGGCAGAGACATGGCAAGGAGCAATTACACTACTACAAAACGTCTGGAACCTAACAAGGGAAAGGAGAAGACAAGGACTATGAAGATAATGTTACAAAGTATACTTTCCAGCAAGTCAGGAATCTAATGTGTTCAAATAACTTTATAATATAGTTACCAAATAATCAAGACAAAAATTACGTTAAGAACTCTTTTAAAATCAACATAAGGTCCTGCATTTCTGTCACTATGCACAATTTTAGCTGATTCAGAAAACTAGTAATGGATCTTGCAACTTCACAGAAAACAGAAATATGTACTGCATGGCCACTGCAGTTTAAGAACTTAGAAAAAGATGTGTTCTAGTCGCAATCATACAGAAGACTGAGTTTAGATCCCTGCAAAGAAATGTTGGCTGCCATTTTTGCCATGGAACAATTTGCAATGAAAGAGCAAATCAGAATTAAGAAACAAAACTGACTACAGTTTCTTCGGTTTAGCATTATACAGAAATTTGACATAGTACAGGGAATTCTTTTGTGGTTTCTCCCATGGAATCATTCTGGAAATCCATTCTTGTCAGTGACACTCCCTAAACTCACCAGAAATCCCATCGAGATGAAGTTGATCTTTGTCCTCGAAAGATTTCTAACCTCTTCAGCACAAAATAAAGTCTACTCCAAACATCATTAAACTTACCAAGGTTCATCTGTAGGCTCCCAGCATACCAAACACACACTACAGGTAAAGCACATGGCTCTGTCATCTCCTGATGAAGCAGGCTATAAAAATAAGAAACACTTGAAATTTATATAGCTATGTACTACTTTAACTAGGTGATCAAGTCCTCTCCGGCTTCTAGAGGCATAGCAGAGCACCACATCAAATATATAAAAGGCAACAAAATACATACTATAAAGTGGCAGTATTTCACATTTGAAAGAAAAGGATGCAGCACATTACTATAGAAGAGATTCAGAACCAACACCTGTGCAAGCCACTGGATAAAAACCATACAGAAATAGAACAGAAGTCAGCATCACTGCTAGAGACTTTTTCCAAAGAAAAAAATGTTCACAAGGTTCAAAAAATTTAGAACCTCAGCAGAATAACTGTACATCTGCATACTTGGAAAAACAGGTTAAACAACTATTTCCTATTATGCCTTCAGTCTGCTGGAATATACAGCATTCTATATCACTCCTCTGCAAAGAACAGTTACTACTAACTAAAGTGACAGAGGAAAAAGAATGGAAATTTCCATTCTCTTAAAATTTCACATTTTCATGACATTTCAAGCCACCAAAATATGCTTAGGAATATGCAGATGTAATTCTAACATACAAATTCTCTGCATTTCTCCTTTTGAACAAGCTTAAGTCCTCCAAAAATTTTATCCACTTGCACCTACTGGGCTTTGCAGGTGACATGAGGCAGACATCAGACTGATGTCAAATTGACACGCACTGCCTAGTCATCATTATCTAAATCCACACCATAAATTATTTTTTTATAGTAGAAATAATTTCAAAGAATGAAAAATGGAAATAAGCAAAAGTAGTGGAATAAAATGTTGAGGTTGTATTTAGTCACTAAGCTTAATAATTTATTAATGTGACCTAGGACCATTTTTTATTACAATACAGTTTAAGACCCACTAAAGCAAAGTATAGTTAGAGAACTCAATTGTCAAGCTTATTGCTTTTTTTGCTTTACTTATAATAAAAAAGTAAGAATATTTATTCAACAATCTAACAAGGACAAAGACTCTATGTAAAAAATCTTTATTATTGTTGTTTAACTCAGATCAATTTGATAATTAAAAGTGTTTTATATGCTGAAGTTCAGAACAGTATCTTCTGTGATCTGTACAAAAAAAGAAGCAACCTCAAGGCATGGAAAAAACCTGAAATTTAAAAAAAAAAAAAAAGAAAGAAAGAAAAGAGCTGAATGACAAAACTTTTTCATTATGTTTTTTGCATCATTGAAGGAATCCATTTAAAACAAAACAACAAAACCCCAACTTTTTCCCCTGCTCTCCAAACCTTCAACTATTGGACAAATACTAAGAAGTAAACCTTTTACCTGGTGATAGAACCCAGCTTGAGCCATAGGATCTGGCTGTGCCCACCTATAACCCACATGAGGCCATGAAGTGAATGTCTCCCGCCTGTTAGCTTCACTATACATCAAAGACCTAGAAAGGTGAAAAATTCTACATTACCCAAAAATGCCACTTAGAATAAAAAAGTAAACTATTTATGAGATATTTTAAATGCTTTAGTAACCGTTAGAAACACCACTGATAATTTTAAGTATAAATTACAGATAACATAATTAACAGTTACAGAAAAGTTACAAAGTTCTCTCAGTTGGATGCCTGAAGTAATATCCTCAGCAAAAGACCAAAAGCAATACAACAACCTACAGGCCTTAAGAGCAAGATTAATAAAATAAGCTTCCAGGTAGCTTATTTGGTCTAACTGCAGAAAAGCATCAGATATCCAAAACTACTCTGCATTTAGGGAAGATGCAGAATCTAGCCCAATAGACTGCTAGAGTTGGTTTTTTGAACATGACAACTGCAAAAAATTGGCTTTATTAGCTGAACAGATATGAATATGCATATTTAAAAATACTCCAAAGCAATATTTCAGGCTTAACTAAATACATGGTACAACCCCCCCAACATTCGTCACTCACTGCATACTAGAATACTTAAAAAATTATAAACTACTAGGTCACAAAATACGAACTCCTCTGCAACTCCATATCTACAGAGAAAAGAAGCTCCTCTCTTTTCCACCTTCACTCAGTGCATGTCCCTTATCTGAAATAGTACATAAACAACTATCAGCTTTTCTTTTTCCTTGACAGAATTTTGTTCTCCAGTATCATCCCAAGAACTAGTGCTGCTAGACGAAAAAGTGCCTCACTTTTCTGCCCCTCAGTTTCAGGAGATTTTTGCTGTCTTATGAAGAGAACAGATATATTAAACATGTCTAACCAAGGAAGTAAACTTTCTTGCAACACCCACATAAGGGTGGTCTTAACTTGACATTATACCATCTTAAGAGACAGATCTCAGAAAGCTCTAATCAAAAATAAAATATGGTGAAGTACAGGTAGACCTGGAGGCTTGGGTAGGGGAAATAAGAGACGAAATCAATTTTATTACAGCTGCAAGAAATTATAATATGCTTGCAAAATGGTATTTGTATAGAAACTTTCAAGGAGGAATGAATTTATAGACTTAGAAGATTTGTCGGTATTCTAACTAGTGTCAGCTTATGAGGGTTAAAATAATGGGCTATTCGCTTCTGTACGCATTATCATTTGGATCAGAAAGAGGTGAAGCAACAGTCTCAGGTAAAATTTTCTAATCCCAAACACACAGGAGGTAGCTAGAGAGTTCAGAAGCAGCATACATATATTCTGCAAAGGTAACAACTTCCTAAACTTCTAAAACACAAAATATGGGCATAACTCTTTCTTGTATGAAGGAAAAGGAATTTATTTCATGATGCAGCACAGTATGTATGCTCTATCTTCGGCAGACAAATCAGTGCTCTCTTTGCATTCCGAAGAGGCATATATATGCTCTTAAAGCTGTGCAGTTTCTGAACATCTCAACATTGCAGTCTCAGTAAGGTTTCAGTACTAGTCTGAGTAAATCCCGTAACTTAAGTAACTAGTCATACACACCTGACTATTCAGATAAAACCCATAATCAAACATGATGAAGAGTAAAGCCTAGGTGAACATATCACATTAACGTGTTACAATACCACCTAGGGACCTATATTTAGGGCTGCAATTGTCACCTTTCTGAAGGTATATGTTGAGATTAAGAGCAGAGTGAATTCAATTTGCCTGGCATTAGAGTTGGAATCCAAAAAAAAAAACCAGTCTTGTGGTACCCATAAAGGTTTCTCTACGTTTAGTAATATGTACTGCTCCTTATGCATTAAACAGTTAATTTTAACAGATGTGTAAGAGCAAGAAAGCATACAATAGGACTAATTCCTTTGGCAAATATATTCAAGTCATCTAAAAGCTTATTCTGATATAACTAAGGGGTCAAATTCATCACTTATTTTGTCTTAATATACCTGTCCACAGATCGACCAGGTCCCACACCAAGTTCTGGTCGTGCGCTGGGTAAGAGGTAAGATAACCTATCCATCACAGAGGATGCTACAGGTAAGGCAGCAATATTTTGATTTATCTTCTTGAGTTCATTTACAATGGCACTGGCGACAGACTTCAAAACATGATGAGGAAGGTGGAACGTAACCGTTGCCCACTAAATTAAGAAAAAAAGTGCCTAGTTTATATTTTAAAGTTTTAACATCTAAACAACAAGTAGATCACAAAAGTGCCAAAAGCAAAAACAAATGCTCATTTTGCACCTTCTCTTGATTTCAAGAAATAATACAAGAACAGACACAGAAAAGCAACATGAACATACTGCAAGGAAAGTCAGTAACTCCAGATTTTAAGCTCAGTGGGGTTTATTAGTTGGATTTATCAAAAAGAAACTAACCTTGTTTGTTCTCTTAATAAAGTGAAACTTCACACAGAGGAATTAAGGAACACATAACACATTTCATCCTCTTCAAACAAAATCCACCACTCTAAGTCAAGTGTTTTGTATGCTTCAATAATTGTAGCCAAGCAAATTAGATTGGGGAATCTATATTAGACAGTACAAATTCTTACCTTTGCAACTTTATGATTTGCTGCCGTTTCATGTGAGGTATTTTTTAAACCATCCTTCAGTTGTGTGATGAATAAGTCATATCCCTCTGTGCTAGAAACATCTACTTTTTCTATGCAAGCAGATAACAGCTGCTGAGCCTAAAATGCAGATGTGGAAGAAAAGTTGGCATCCACATTAAATAACTACAGACGAGAATTACACCTGTTTCATTACTCTGGAAAAGCAATTTGTCATATCCTACTTTATCATATATTATATATCAGCAAAATTCCCATAAAAGACAGAGTTAAGTAAGCAGTTCCAAATTTTACTTTGTAGCCCAATCAATGGATAAACTTCAGCAAGTGACAGTAATTACTACAAGTTCCCTCAAGGGCAATATTACCAAACGTTAAACAAGTCAGTCATATAAACACTTAAAATAGTACACATATTAAAGCCAAATAAAAAGGAGACATCTATTGCCCAATGCTTTCCATTCAAAAGGATTGATTCAGCTTTAGGGATAAAAAGTGAGACCAAGAACAAAGTCTTGACATTTTTCTGAGTAGCTCTGTATCTTAAAAAACAAGCAAAACAACACTGCAATAAAATTAGAGATAAATTACTTACAATGCTAGTATAATGAAGCTGAAAAAATGAGGCAGAAAAAGCCAGGCTAGTTTAGAATCTAGATATTATTAAAATTCAGAAATAATGCATCTAGAAAAGAACACTATAAACATCTATTTATAGACCTTTTTCTTCCAAGTTGCATCTATTTGTAGCTTGTCCCTCTGCTAACTTCATGTCAACTGGTAAGATTTAAAGGTCTGCTTTATGTGCACAGCACAGAGAATTCTCTATCTGTTGTTAGGTGGTGTTGTTCAAGTTACAAACACAGGGAAATATTTCCCAAGGGCAATGGCCAGCCAGTCCTTTAAAGAGCCACAAACTGCTCCAAACAGAATGGGCCAATAGGCCACTTGGTTACGACCTTGGGGAGTTCAGGGGAAGAAAGACAGAAATAAGGCAATCAGTCCCCTACCTAAGGCTGTATCTGTTTCTCAGATTTCAATAAAAAGATGATTACAATTCTTGTGGCATCTCATACTTCCCAACTCTCTTGCAGGTGACAGAAGAACAACAATAGATTGTGGAAGTTCATAAATTGGGGAAATAAAAACAGCATAGAGGCTGCATCACAACTTGTCAATGCTGCGTATTAGAAATGCATGAAGATGCACTGCATTACCAGTAGATCAATCATATAAAAAGACTATTTAATTTAAGTGCAAAAATTTGTAGAAAACTTCTAGAGAATAACAAAACATCAAGGGTCTTGCTTGGATAAAGGTTCTTGACCCTCCTGTGATGAAAGAGGTGGGCTGATGCATTTGTAAGATGTTTGCTTAAAATTTACTAAAATTTTCTGAGGTCTGAGTATCTCTTCTTTAAAATTAAAAGTAAGAACTGAAGACTGCTAATGTTTTTGCTCCCACCTCACTGATTTGGCCATGAATTCCCCAAATCTCTTCCTACTGAACTACATTTTTCAATTTTTTTCTACAGGAGGGACCTTTACAGAGAAGTGTTCTATTTTAACCTTGAAAGAGTCTGTAAACTCTTTAGAGTCAAAGAATCTTTAGCTAAAACTGACACAAACTTATAGGTTGTATTGAACCATGTGAGACTGCAAACCAAAGACAGCAAAACTTACGAAAGGAAATTCTGACCTCTGTCAGTCTCTTCACACTCAGCCACACGTACCAAGATTTTGTAGTTACCCACAAAGGGTATAAAAATTATGCTAGTGGCAGTAAGCCTGAGGAACCTGGAAAGCTCTCTTCAGAGACTTCTATGAAGCAGCATTTTATTGCTGTTACTCCTACTCAAGACAAGTAGTTAAAAACCTCACATATAACACATATTCTTCATTCATAATAAGCACCTATTATTCAATACTCCAAGAGTACATGAATATTTTAAATCGATCCTCAGGATAAGTTTTTGTTGGTGGTGCATCAGTCAGTATAAATTTATGTTGCACAGAGATGAGTGGGAAGTGCTCCCTTCTCAGAGTGCTTTAAGGATTCAGAATCTGGATCTAGTGGTCCAGTTATGTTTTTCGACTGTAAGCACTATTCTAAATATTACCATTGGCCGATGCTCTATGCTTTTCCCAAATAATTAATCTCACTTGTAATCAAAACTGTTGTACAGATTTACTTCCCAGGTCTCTTACTTCACAACCACTGCAAAGGTGAAAGCTACTTTCCTTGCCACCAAGTGCATTAAAATAGAAGCAATTGTTAGCTATTTTGTGTTAGGCAGTATTTAAAAAAAAGAATGTACATGCTACCTCACCTAATAAATGCTATGCTAGCTGAAGACAAACCACTGCAACAAAATCCTAAGCATTACACTCTAACCAAAAATGTATACATTAGATTCCCTTAAAATGATACTAAATGCTTGGTTATATTATCTCAAACCAGGAGGAATTGTGTTACAGCTGCCATAGTCCAAATGTAAAAGGGAAGCCAGGTCTGCAGGGAAAAGTCTTTCATTAGGCAACCTGACCTAGCTAGAAAAGTTAGATTCCAGCACTAATTATTCACATGTAACAAAACCATAGTAGCTGATTTTAATTGTCTTTTCTTCCCTGAAAGCCTAAACCAAAAAAATTCAAGGATGCCTAGCAGCCCAGACTAACTTTTAGAAGTACATATAGATTCCATACACAAGCACTGACAAAGCTCTGTAAATGAGTCCTTTTTTCTGGTCACTAAAAAGTTCCTTCATCTGAAATAATGTGCTCTTGATGAGGCAAGCTCTTTTTTGCTTGAGATACATATAACTGCAAAAAGCTATTGCCCTATGACAGCCAGTAACTAAGAAACTTTTCCATTACATGTCATTAATCACACTAGTAACTCAGGGTCAAACATCTTGTTTCAGTATTTCTGACAGTTATTTACATATTCTTCCCCCTCCCCCCATCTTACCTCTGTAACGGGCAATTCAAGCTGAACCACGTCATCTTGTTTTGAAACTGGCGTTTGCAGAGCTGTGTCTAATAGTAAGATGCCATTGAGGTCTTTCCTACATCCTACCGCATAATCGTCCACAAAGATCACTTTATCCACAGCAGAAATATACTGACATTTCACCCGTCCACCTGGTTTAGCTATAAAGGGGAAGATAAAAAGCAAGATCTAATTAGAAAACAGCTTTATAAAAGACATTTAATATCTGTTCCCGAAAGTAATGTAACACTTCAGCAAAATCTTTTGATCTTGAAATTACCATTTTAGCTACTACAATTTTCAGCAAACTTTTGTATTTCCTACATTAAAAATCAAACAACCAAAATCTATACATCCCATCAACAACTATAACCATTTTATTCCTATAATGGAAGCCATCATTAAAGTCTTGCTCTTACCAGAAGGCCTCAACTAGTGTTTTTAAGCCTAACATAGATGCCTGAAGTATTTGATGTTAGCTGACAATCAATAGTAAGAATTAAATTGTACATATCAGCATGAAAGAAAAAATTACTAAAATACCATTAAGGCTGATTAACACTATTTCATCAAGTAAAACAATACTCAAACTTCTGAAAACTAAGTACAGCATATAACATGTGCCAGTGCTACACATGTTCCTTGAGACACTAAGGTAGCTTATTTCTGCTCAGCACTGCACATGTCATGTCAGTAACAGGTTGGAGAAGTTCGGTGGGGATTGACGAAGACTGTCACCAGCTAAATAAGGAAAGGCTGTAGCTACAGATATTATCCCAAAAACATTTCATGTTACTCGACATTATTACATGTCTAAGGCTGGATGGATTGTAAAACTAAACCCATGTAATATGCTATCTGTGTAGAAGGCAAATTGCTTTAATTCACAAAAAGTCTAAGCTGCTGCTGCTACAGAAGCAGACTGTACATATGCTATAAGTATATGGACACATCATCCAAAGGGCAAAGCAGAAATTGCTGGATCATCAACATAGATCTCTTCTTGTTGCACAGGAATGGGAGTTTCATTAAATTTTGCATT
This sequence comes from Elanus axillaris, assembly GCA_026212715.1. NCBI lineage: Eukaryota > Metazoa > Chordata > Aves > Accipitriformes > Accipitridae > Elanus > Elanus axillaris. The sequence continues at coordinate 1,797,598 of JANZLQ010000052.1, forward strand.
AATGAAATCCTGTCCCTGATCTCCTCTTTCCTCAGACACTGGATACTGTTTTTATTATGCATAATTAAAAAGCACCATTTAGGTAGCTAGCATACAGATAAAGCATCCAGATAAAGACAGCTATGGAATTTCATCATCTTCACACTTTGATATAGTTAAATGGAAATTATAACTTCTCCAAATATAGGGCACATCAATCCATCACATTGCATTTGTGGTATCCTCTCTTGAAAACTCAGGTCAAGAATAGTTGTCAGCTGCCCTTCTCACCAAAATTTTGGAAAAATGACTCATATACTCTCAAAATATAGGACATATGCCTTTGCCTGCATGAAGTATACTACAACTGTAATCATTGCTCTAACAGTGAGAAACACTTCCAAGAGCACTGAAATCACTTGATATTTGTGAAGTCATTAGTCCTAGCTCAATAAAAAAAAGGGTCCTCTGAATGGCAAATCAACTGGTTTCAAAATGTACTTTTGCCAATACATTGGAGTTCCTCACACAAGACTTTCTACAGACAACACAGCTGCAGGCAAGGAAGGAAGTAAAGTCATTCTACAGAAAAACAACAGTTTCAACAAAAATTCCAATACTAGTTTTAACATCTTGAAAAGTATTAGTTTCAACAATGTACTGGAAACTGTTATGTAAATAAACTGAAAGGTATCTGATGCCCTGAACTAGAAACCTCAGTAGATTCACATGGTGTTTACAGTCTAGTCAGTGTGATTCAAGTGATGGATCACTATGGGACACTTTCTTTAACCCATCACTTCTCTCCTCCTCTTTCCCAGCAGAAATAGGAAAAGCAGCTCACCTTTTCTGCCAGTGCCAATACCATGAACACTTTCTCTTGCACTTTATTTTCTGTCAAGCACAGGAGTATGCTCATGTCCTGTGACTATGAGTTTAGCAGTCTGTAGGAGCCCCAGCCCTTGTGGCTTTCCAGGCTAGACCATTTTTATTTTATCATTTCTGTAGTGAAGTTAGTGAAATCTCATGTCTAAACCACCAAACAGCTAACTAATATCCTCTGCATAAGCAGTCCTCATTTTTAGAAGCCAATGAAGATTACTAATGAGGTAGATAACATGCCTAATCAACACAGTACTTCTGCTCCGTTAAGAAACAAAACAAGTTATAACTACAGCACAAGAAATATATTGCCTAACAACTGTGATTCTCACGGTTGCTAGTTAATACTTTTGCTGGTTACGCTGACAGAAATACTTCAGCCAAACTATCTCTAGGAAGTTATTTACAATTGCCAGTTGTATTTTATTCAAAGCACATAAAACCAAAACAAGCTCCCTTAGCCTAAATTGATAGAGCTTCAAGGAAATTATTCAATCGATATTTAGTGTCCTTCCAACACCCTGGGAAACATTCTGCAACTGACTTGTTTACACTTTGAATAGCCTCTGAACTGTTGACAAACTATTTTTAAAACTTAGGAGTTTAATTTTGGAAGCTGAAAAAACACATTTCAAGATGGTTCTACTACTAGCCACAAACTATATCACGGTTCACATATGGCTGCCCATACGATTAAAACAGTAGGTTGAGAACCAGGAAACTATAAAGAATTTTTAAGTCTCCACTACAGAAATCACCACTGTAGAATAAATGCCTAGAAAAGTTTAATCAACCTCAAAGCATCAGCAGAAGGGTCCTTTCTAACTCAGGATCAATGTTTTACAATGTGTCAAAGGACTCCAACCAATATCCTTTGAAAAACCTACTCCTGGCACTACAACATTATGTCCTGCCTGTCCAGCCTGGCTAAGTTTACCAGCAGTAGGTAGTGATCTGCATCTTCATGAATCACAGTTCAAAAGTTTCACATAAACTCACTAAATGGCTTAAGCCAGATAATTAAAACCCAATTGTTAGCCTCATTTCAGCCCTAATTATTTCAGTTGTAATTTATTTTGGGTGGTGGAAGGAGAAGTAGTCAAAGTTTTTAATAATTTTGCTTTTCAGTCTTGGCACAAGTGGATCATAGCTTCTTCCAAGATCTCCTGCTTATATGTATAGGATTAAAAACAAAACAACTCACAAAGAAGTCATTAAGTCTTTTGTCAGTTCCTATAAGGAAACCTGGCAGGCTGCTAGCATTCTAGAAGTGCAAGCCCAATAGCATACTACATTATGGTATGCCATCTATAACAACCTTAGAACTAGCAACCTGAAACTTAAAAGCAAATAAACATCAGATTGCAGAAATGAAGAATTTGAGAAAAGGAACATTCCCTCTCTGCCATCTTTGTTTCTAACAATACAGAACAGAGATCAGCAATTTCCTGTGATCAAAATCTGACCTACAAAAAAATTACAGAAAACACACCTGTTTGTAGAGTACATAATCTAAGCAGCATCTGTTTTGCCCCCTTGTCTGCAGGCATCAAAATGAACCAAACTAATTGGAGAATTAGCCTTGTGTTTCAAGTAGAAGAATGAAAAAAACTTGTCTCCATTTCTTTGCTATAGATAGCTTTGAGGCTAAAGCTTTAGAGCTTAAGAGAAAGTGTCTGTCACCTGAATATGCAAGGCCACCATCATGGAGAGATGTAGGTTAATGTTGATAGTAACACCTTTGATCTTTTCCAATATTGAAAAAAAAAAGTTAATTCACCTTGAAAACTGCTACCCAGGAATGGCACTAAAACATATCACAAAGTCAGTAAGTCTCTTGACAAGAAGCTCCCAATGCACAGCATGCAAAAACCCCAAATAGTTTCTAAATTACAGTAAACTAACACTTTTATCTGCAGCTATAAAGTGAGTGGTAAAACATGCATCATAGCACTAATTCCATAATGCTAAGATCCAAGACCAATCAAATATCTAAAGTAACATCCATAACTTTGATCTATGAATGCAACTAGGGCTTTAGATTAAGAAGTAAAATTTTTGCAGAAATAGAAATCCCATCAGCTCATTAAAACACACACATTATGTGCACTGATTTTGCACTTCCAATTTAAACTACAATATGCAAACACTACCTCAGTACTCATTTCAAAACCACAGGAAGCTAAATGGAAAAGGTTTTGGGAGATCAAAAGCCCTATCTATCCTCTTCGTATCATTAGCTTTGAACATCAAACTATTTAAAGGCAAGAGAATCCAAAAACTCAAGAGAAGGGAATGGTACAACTGCAGAAGTCCTTAAAATTTCCTGTTAGAATTAAAAATAAATTTTTAATTTTCCCCTTTCTATTGTGAAGTGTGGGTGTAAAGCTTCAAGTTTAGGTGATATTATCACTCATGGTGATATGGTGTGATATGTGTGAAATTCTCCTTCCTGAAGCCAGGTTAGCAGGCAGTAAAACCATCCTTTTCATTAGAGACAAAAATGCTTCATGCCAGAATGTTGCTCAGCTACTGCTCACACATTTTTCACATGTGCCTGGGATTAAAAATACCCTATGTATCAGTTATCCTTATTTGCTGTGAGGCAGGTGCCCTTCCTATTCCTATTCCACACAATCACAAAACCAATTGAAAAATCCAGTTAGCAAGTATAACATCTCATTCTACACTACCTAAATAAAACAAGTTTGCCAAGACAAGCATATCAGAACACCTACAGTATGAGGAAGTTATACAGTACAAATAAAAAAAAACCATAACAACAACCTGTCTCAAAGTTTAACTTGCTGTCTTAACTTGCTATATTTGCAGGAAACTATTTTCAACTAATACTACATAAAATCACAATTATGGATTAGTTGCAAAGGGTAACATTTTCACACAAAAGAGTCCAAAAAGCAAACCACTGCAAGTCTGATTTAAAAAGAAGAAAGTTGTCTCCAAATTGTTTTATGTCAGTGGCTCCCAAAGAAAACACAGATATGGTGGTTATGAACATTTGGGAACACAGTAATGAGAAGATGGCTAAGGCATGGCCAAACCAAGCTGTGACTGCTCATCATTATTTAATTTATCACTTTTAGATTCTCTCTTGTTCCTCTTCTTTTCCTCCTCACCTACATCTTCAGTGGAAACTTCAGCGGTGCAGCTTTATCTTCCAGGTCCAGGCCTAGCCTCTTCTTTGCTCTAAACATCACCTCAGCAAAGCACTCAGCTGCCACCATGAATAGACTCCATGGGTCCCTCCCTTCCCAAAACAAAAGCATTCTCAGACTTGACCGAAGGATGGAAAGGAATCTATTGGATGAAAACAAGTTCAGGTTGCTATTTTATACGAGTGACATAGATGGGCTTAAACCAGCTATACACAAGCAACATTTTCTCCTTCAGATTTCACTATATACACACACACCTCCATCTGCCACATCACCTGGAAGAGCAGTCTGAAATTAACTGAATAAAGCAAAAACACATTCAGAGCTGAAATGGGGCAGGGAGCAGGGGGAAAGTGTTCTCCAAACAGCAAGAATGCTAAAGGAGGTAGAAATACCCAGCTTAAAATCACAAAGTGCCTTCAAACTCCCTTATTTGCCAAAACTGGATTTAGTTAATCAAGAACAAGACACATGATCTACAGTTTATCTTTTCCTTTAGCAACAAACAGGACAGAATTGTTTCAGTATCAGTTTCATTATATGATAGCTGGTTTTAACAATGCTTATCAGAGTAGAAAGATGTGTTATCTGGGCCAAAGCACTAGAGACTGCCACGTGAATATTAACTAGGTATGTCTGATCAAGCAACTACTAACAGAAGCTAACATTAACACTTTAAAGGTTTCAGAACATAAACAAAACCCCACTGAGATCAAGGCAGTTCATATTTCACTAGCTTTGCAGGCACAGGGTCCTCTTCCACTCTGCAGACTTAAACCGAGACTGAATCAGCAGGAAGACACTGGTGAGCTCTTTGTGCCCATGCTCTATGTTGTTTCACATCTCCATGTACCTATCATGGCTGCCACCTTATATGCCATACAGAACACAATTGCTCACAAAGCTTTATACCATTATTCCAAGAACAAATTATGAAAGATTTCACAAGGTATTCTATGATCCTTCCTGCAAACTCAGGTAAGTTGTGAAAACTTAAGTCCCTGCAATTGTCCTGCAAACACCTCACAGATGACAATGCCTTCTTCGAAATTTTTCTCAAAGTGAAAAACTATGATTAAAAATTTTCAGGGAAGTCGTCTTTCACAAACTGCAGACAGACAGATTACACAGCATCCACCCAGAACCAGAGACAGGCAAGGAATACTTCACAGCTCAGTAACAGCAAGTTCCTGTTCTTCAAGAGCAATTCCTATTGCAGCATTTCACACCAAAGAACCTTTGCCAGATTAAATTTTACCACCAGTTGCTCTTTTTGTCACTAAAGAGGCTAGAGCATCTGAGTTCACCCATTACATATCCTGCAGCCTCTGTAATAGGAGAAAGCATCTCCAGTCACGGCACTTTCTGAACTCCCAAGACTGCTTGCAGGAAATGGTTTAGATTCTACCCTCCAAGCCCCAATATTATAAGGGGCTGCCAAAATATCAAACTGAGAGAAGCAGCAAGTTCTCAAAAGCAGATGGGTGGGCTACAAGGCAAGTGAAAAATTGGCTAGACTGTCATGCGCAAAATTAGCAGCTAACAATTCAACACCTACCTGGCAGCCACTTATGAGTGGCATTCAGCAAAGCTTGGTATGGTTTACTATCTTCATCAATGGCTTGGATGACAGGACAGACTGCACCTTTAGCACAACTGTGGATGACACCAAATGGGAGGCAACTGATGCATTAAATGGCAGGGCTGCCTTTTAAAAAGATCTCAAAAAGCCACAGAAATGGCTTGACACAAGCATCCTTAAGTTCAACAAAGACAAATGCAAGGTCTTACACCTGGTATGGATTATAACCCCATACATCAAGAGAAGCTGGGGACCAAATGTCTAGGTGGCAACCCAACAGAAAGAACGTGGGGATCCTGATGGACAGGCTTAACAACAGGCAGCAATGCATCCTTGCAGCAACAACTGTTACCACACAGGGGATCAGAGAGGCAGTAGATCAGGGGAAAAGATTAGTCTCCTCTACTCAGCAGTTCTGAGCCCACTTCCAGAATATCATGTCCGGCTCTGGGCCTCCATCTCAGGTATCAGCACATATGTGAGAGTCCCATGATGGGGTACTAAGACAGTTAAGAGGGCTGGATCATACAACATGTGAAGAAAGACTACGGTAATTGGGCTCATTTAGCCTGCAGAAAGAAAGGGTTTAGGAGGAAATATAACAGCAGTCTTCCATTACCACAGCAGTAGTTCAACAGCTCTGTTAGACTGCTGAGTTACTACCTTTCTCTTTTTGACATTTTAAAGAAATACAACACTGAACACAGAAGGAACCACAATGGATTAGAAGAAAAATGTGCATAACCCCACATTTTGTCCAAGACAGTGGTCTAAACCAAGTGGTTAGTGAAGAATTTAAGAAAAGATATGTATACAATGGTACCTTCCTGTAACACTCCCAGTCCCTGCTAATTTGTACTCAGGGACCTTCTGAGCCAGAAGTGGTTTCTTTTTTAAATAATGGCCTTTGGCAGGTCATTCTTCTATCAGTTTGTCCAATGCTGTTGTAATTCCATGAACATCCAGCATCCACAATGCTCTGTAGCCAGAATCTCCGTATTTTCCTATTTCTCAGTTACTTCTTTTGATGCCCTCAGCTCTTGTACTAGATGAGATAATCAACTCCCAATTTACATTTTTCACACATCCAGAATTTTGCAAACCTCTCTCACTCTCTTACCTCCCCATTCCCAATCATACCCACCATCACCTTTTTTGGGGTTAAATACTGTCTTACATACATAAGCCATCGCACACCTTAAGTTTCTAGTTCTGTTATACTCTTTTTTTTAGATGGAAATATCAAAATTGCACACATACAGGCATTGAAATGGACTTATATTCTCAGCTGGGTTCTTGACAATTTCTCTAGTAATTGCTTATATGATAACTACTGAGCATTTAGCTGTTATTTCATATTTCTAGCACAACTCCAAGATCTCATTCTGGTATTATAAGTCAGTTCAGAGTCCAGTATACCACGCTCCAACTCCACTAAATTCTTATGAGTGCTTCAAATTAATTAAACACATTCCTACATTCTCCTAATAACTGCTTCTACATAGGAAAGCGGAAGTAGAAAAGACTAGGTCAGTTCATGTTTAAGTTACATTTAAAAGTGAAGCTATTCTTTAGGATGGTTTTTCAAATTCTTTAGAGAAGCTAGCAAAACTGAAAGACCTTACATGTTTAAGACACCTATTTGCAGCACAGGAATATTTGAACATGGTGACTATATAAGTTTAACTTCAGTTCTGTCACTAAAAGGGGACATTCAAAAAAGCTAAATTAAGCCTTCTAAGAGTGGTCTTGCCAGGGTCCTTCTACAGGTAATAGGAAGCAGGTTCCTCCAAAAGTACAGAGTAAGGACTTTTCCTTTCTCTGTATTGAATGGAGAGGGAACCTAAGATTATTTGTTGAAAAATGCTGATCTTGTTAATTCTGACTTAAAAAAGCTATAGAAAACTGAAAAAAAGAAAATCCATTATTAAAAAAAAGTCTATTGAGCAGTGTTGCATGTCATAGTTTATATCACATTATGAATCTCGGATCCTGTAGAAGACAGGTCAACTAAGTCTATCACAGTACTTCTCCACAATAACCACAGTGCCTTCTTGCTCTCCAATAAAACACCCCCTATCTTCCCAGTCTTCACTGCCATCTGCCCAGCTTTCTTCTTCTCTAATGCTTTCTAACCCTCTCCCCATTGTAATCCAGCCGCTCCATCACAGTTCTTAGTCCCATCCCTCACCCTCCCAGCTCTTCCTTTCCATAAGGAGTTTTGCATGATAGAGTCTCTGTATCCTGTTGCCCAGTTAACAGAGTTTATCAAACTCTTCTCCTACAGCTGCCAAATGCTCATGTGAGACCTTGATTACTTCACACTCAGTCTGGTCAAGGACACGCAGTGGATCAAAGTTTTCCCTCCATGAACTGTACAGAGGACTGAAGAACTGCCGATATACTGTATGCCGTGCAAGCCTTCACTAATCAGCACTTGAGGCTGGGTATGTGTTTCCACTAATGCTACTAATTTTCAAAACTACTTAAATGATAAGCAAATTCCCGCCTCTCTTAAGTTACACATTCAAAAAATTATCATTAAAATACCCACTGAACAGCCTTGGCAAATACCTCAAGAAAGTTTTAAACACAATACTGTTTGTATTTATGTGACAGATGAGTTATTATTTCCACGATTTTACACTTTTAATCTAGGCTGCAAAACAAAAGCTGTTCTTTCTCCCCCGCTTCTCGTGCATCATCCTTATCTGTGGAGTGCTCTTTCCCCTAACATACATGCAAATCTTCAAAATAAATGTTTTGCATATACCAGATTCCCTGTCTATTTTTTGACCAGCAGTGTGCACTGGGTTCTTTACCAAATTTTGATACTCTTCCCAAAGACAAGGCAGCAAGGAATTGAACCAACACACAGGCCAGTATTTGACTCCATAGAAACCAAAAGCTGCTAAGTGTTAGTATCCACATGTCCTTCACAGACAGAATAACTGAGGGCAATAGCTGTTCTTTCTTGAACCATCCACTCAGTGACAGGCACTCATATGGTGACTGCACACAGTCATTGCATTAAGAAAGCATTAACTATTTAAAGGACAGCTTTCTAACAGCAGAATGCAATACTGTGGCATCACTTAAGAACCATCAGGAGGGTAAACTGATCCATATGTAAATTTTTTCTTTAAAAATTAAAAAAAAAAGTGCACAGCTACTGATCCCAGTGGAATAGACAACATGCAACAAGCTATCTCACAACATGACCTAGGACAGACTGATATGCTCAAAAGTTGTCCTAGAGTCCACATGGTTGTAAGCCTTATCTCCATCTCCAAGACAGCCTAAGAAGCATTTTTGAAAGACGTCATACTGTTCAGGGAGAATTAAAGATTTCTCATATCAGCAAGGATGGACAACTTTGTTTCCTGAATTGAAAGCAACCTGGAAAGAAAACCTGAAATAACAGATCAACACCATACCAAAAAATCATTCGTAATCATTAAAAGCTTGAGAGACACAATTAAGGTGAATCTTCAGTCTAGGACAGATTTTTCTTACACTGTTCTATAAAACCCTAGGTGTTGCATTTCACTTAAGCTCAAGTTATGGATACCAATGCAATAGCAACCATAAAAATAGTTATAAACAATATAACTAAAGACTCAGAAAGGGGTTCTACTGAGCCAGCTAACATTATGGTGGACTGCTAGAAAGGACCAATTATAGAACAGGAGAGTATACTAGATCCAAACCACTGATCACCACGATGTTCAGAATAGTAAAAAGATCAGGGCTTCTAAAGAACACTAGGATGGGCAATCCAAAGTAGAAACCTTCTCCACGTTGCCATTACTTCCAGTCCACTAGAGATTTTCCTGCTTTCTTTCATAAAGTTCTGGACTTGAACTAACCAATTATCTCTGCCAGAACATACTTCTGCCAAGTTTTTTCTGTATTTTGTATATTACAGTATACAATATGACCGAGAGCTGAGTTGACGGGTTTAGCACATAAGCATATGAAAAGCTGTCTTGACCAAAGCTGGGCCACAATCAGCACTGAGGCTGAAAATCAGTATCTTCCCAAGGATTCTTCCTATCAATTAGAAATACCTTAACTATCTGTGAGATGGAATAGGGCAGGAAGTCAAAGTTCAAATCCCTGACACAGAGCACAGTATTTCCTCTTCAGGTCAGCAAGAAGCATTTCAAGATACATCTTCCTGCAAAAGACTTTTTAAAGTCCATTTGCAGGGGGCTAGGAAATTTCTGATTATGTGACATTAAAGCATTCAGCAACCCTTAATAATATAGTGCCACTGTTGCAATGACAGCCACATATCCATCAGTCCAGATATTAACGATCTGTCAATAAAATGAAAAATGTTGTGCTATCTTGTCTGGCAACACAACATCTGCCTACATCACTGTCTGTTGTGACTTGTGGATCACTGCAATAAATATAGTAATGCAAACATCCCTTGAAAGGCATGTGAAAAGAGATCTCTATTTTTCTCTCTTTTAGCTTCTGCAGAAGATAACCCAGATGTGCTTCCACAGAGCCTGAAGATATCAATTAATGGCATCTTGACAGTCTGGCAAGATGCATGGCAAGTAAGAAGGGTATCTGACATACTCTGATTAAGCTAGCAGAACAATGGAGCACACAGTGGTCTAGAGTCTTTACTGGTATAAAAAAACTGAACTCAAATCTAACAATTCACCTATTCTGTTCTTTGACGTGCTTAAGGCTCTTCATGAATGACCTTAAGATTACATAAATCAATGGAATGATCTCTTTGACAAACATTTTACCCAGATTAGCGTTGTCATCCAAGTATACTCAAATGCAAGGTGGGCTGTAGCAGATCACTAGACATTTGACAATACTCCCCATGTGATGAGAAAGTAAACAAGAAGAAAATTATGTATTAATTGCAGCAGACTTCATTATTAATATTTGACTCATAATTGAACAACTGAAAGCAAGAGCCAAGAAGATGAAGAAACTCGCCCCGATTTTGAGGAATGACGGAGACAACTTGAGCAGTATTACCACAGTGAGCTTGAAACAGTTGAAACTGTTGCTGATGTCTTCAAATAATTCAAGCATAGAATTGGACTGCAGAGTATCCCAACAGTTTCTTCCTAGAGATTATAAGAAGCGTACACTCCCCCTATGACTTCCAAGCTGCAAAAGAGAATCTTTTCTTCTTGTTTTGCCTCCTGCATCACATAGAAAGGAATCAAAAAGAAACAGAACTGGGTATCCCTTGATAGATTTCCAAGGCTCCATAATTCAAAGTGAGCCAGCTAAAGACAAACAGGACTTCCCAAAAGGGAATGTTGACAGACAGACGATGGTGTTGAACTTGCTGCCACAGGGAAGCCTCCTGGGCTGGGATCTATTTCATTATAAATTCTTCTGTTGGAGGAACAGCGGTTGAGGGCCTCTGGTGACAAAGCAGACTCTCATTTGACCCTCAGGAACTGGTACATATGTACAGTGAACAGATCCTTCCCTGTATGGATTCAGAAGTCTGTACTTTGATTACTGTTAGGGTCTCTACAGTAATTTAGAAGGCTTTAGCTATGAAACACTGCATTTTAGTGAACAAGGCTCTGAAGCAATTGCTATGTCAAATTAATACCTACAGAAACATTCAAGATGGTCACTGTCCATCTGACAGTACATTCTATTGTGTTCCTGGCCAAGCTTCTCTGGGAATTACAGCACTCCCCCAGTTCAAGCAGTTTTCTTAATTTATTTGTAAACAGAAGGAACTGATAAATCAAACATCTCTATGAACACTAAGAGAGTCACTCAAGTTATTCTGGAAGTTTGTTTTGATTCTTCAGCAGGGAGTTGTCTGGCTTTTTTGTTTTGGGGTTTTTTTGAGGCAGAGGAAAAGGCTCATCCTTAGTACTGTACTTGGAGAATGATCATTCATGCTCTTTGGCCACCAGTGTTCAAGGTGAAACTGAAAGCACACAAATATTTAAATACCCAAGAGGGAAAATAAAGTACTTGATAGACTTGCATGACTGATTCAAAACTAGTCCTGACAAACCACTACCAGCAAACACACAAATGCATAATATTCAGTAATCACAAGAATTGTCCTTGCACTCCCAGACTGGCTCTCTGAAATGCATAGTGTGCTTCCAACCGCCTTGGTAGAATAGAAAGGAAAACCTTGTGACCAGGTAAGACAAAGATTAATGTTAAAGGATCACCTGATTTTCCCCTTATCAATGGTATTCTTATTCACTGCCATGCTCTGGGCTGTTGCATACAGTCACCTGGCTCTCTTTAATAGGCCTACGATGCCCATACAGGAAACAGTTAAAGATGATCACACACTTTCAAGAGAGATCTGATGAAGATTCGGTGTAGTATAATAATAATAATCACAATCCTTACTGGATTCCTACAGTATGGGCTGAGATGAACAAACCCTGGATCATCACACACATCAGACCAATTATGTTCACATAAGAAACTGAAGCATGCAGACCAGAGACTAAATCCTAATGCTTGGACCTGATCTGTAACTGAACTGTCTTTTGGCTGGGAATCTTCTGTCTTGCTCTTTTACACACCAGAGAGCAATCTGCATTTACATTCTAAGGAAGGCAGCCTCCGCTGCTCTACCAGATTCAGTATTCCACCTTTTCACTGAGAATGGGCTCAAAGCTTAATGTATTGCTGCAGTGAGCCACAACTACAAATAAAAGCAACACTGAGGCCTGGTGGTGTTTCCTTTTCTCCGCCCCTCCCTTGACGGGGGATCCTTTTTCTTGCTCTGCTTTCTATAAAGAGAGTCCTGCTATGTTTTGTTTTACCTCGGGTAATGAGCAAGAGCATTTCTGTCCAACATAAATCTTTTGGCAGTGCAAAAGACCTGCAGGCCCAATTACCAAGGAGGACAAGGGGTCTCCCAAGAGAAGTTTTAGTTCCCAGGGACTCTATTTTTAGTTACAGCACCAGAAGTCCCTGAAGCAACAATATCCTTTGACCTGTCATTTATGGCAGGGGAGGGAGCAGCAACAGAGTTGGTCTACAGGTCTGAGTGTCCAGCTACTACTACCCTACATGAAAAGAGCTCACACTGTACAGAGTGGCAGACATCAGAGAACAGTTGAATTCCATTTTCCTCCTCTTCCCAAAGAAGGGCTGAAGAGGGAGAGTGAACAGTTGCTAACAGCCCCAACATACACCAACTGCTGAGATGAACCAGATTTCTGACAGGCATGCCAGTAGGAATCTATAAAGGCATTTATTTAAAGTTTCTTCAAACTAAACTAAGGTTATAAGTTTTTTTCCAGTAACGTAATCATCAGCTATACTGCACAGATAAAATTTGGGTAGATTGCAAGCAAATCTGTTGGATTCTACTCCTCCTCAGATGAAACATCTTTTACAGTCATGCTGTCACAGAGAAGACTGACACTAAAGGAAGTATACAAGACTTAATGTATGTAACAGAAGCAAAGCAGTAAGTTATTTTTAAATAGTCACTATTTAGGGGAGAATTGCCATTAACATTTTGAATACTAAATCAAATCCCTTGCAAGGATTCTATCACAGAAAAGTGTAAAACAACAGCTTAGGCTTTGATTTACAGTTCACTACTTCTGTTCATGAGAATTAAACATCTCCTACACTGACAACCAATTACAGTTTAAGTCCTCGATTTATGCCCTTTTCATCCACAGCTTAAAAGCAATTCTCAAATTCTGGCAATAGCTTTAAGAAAAGTAAAAAATGAAGTTATTAACCAAAAAAAGGACTTTAGGAGAGAGCACCAGAGAAGAAAAGGAATTACAGAAGCAGAGTGATCTGAATTCTGAACAGTGGGAAACACCACACAAAAGTCTCATTTTCAGTACAAGCAATTGACAACAAAAGCAGCTGACAGCTTCTTAATAATTCCACAAAACTTTTTTATTGCCCCAAACACTTAACCTTTACATTTTACAATGGACCAACTTTAACTTATGAAAGGAAATCAAGATTTTTCTCCTGTTCTCTTCAGTTTGACATTGTAATACAGTTGCTGGTTTTCAAGGTGAAAGTACACTCATTACCTAGACTATGGCACCTCCATACAATTCTTAACATTACTATGCCACATTCAGGTGGCAAACAACCCTTCACTACCACCACTCAGCAAAGCTAGATCTTATTAATAACACTCAACTATATAACTCTAAGGAGAACCTGAACATGGAAACACACAGCTAGTAAGAATCATATCTTTCTAGGGCTAGTCTCACAGCATACTAAATAAGCCCCCTGCCCCCCCAATACTCTGACAATTACCACAGTTTAAGAACCATTAGTGAACCAGGAACAAAAACTGTTAACAGCATATGGATTTTTTTGCTACAGAGCCAGCTTGTAAATAGTACAAACACATGAATGGGCAACAAAGAAAGTTGCTTCATGGCTATGGAGATGCTACAGTCTTAGCCTCTACAAAGTCAGTATATAATCATGCCTCCTTGACGTAATGGAAGGGATATTGTTACTAGCACCAGAGAAAGTCAAGATACTCAGCAGCCTGAGAAACTATGCAAATATATATAAAAACATACCCAAATGACTTTATGAAGGATTCTGATCTTAAATAATTCTGAGCTATAAGACAAATGACACCTGTAAGAAATAAGCCTTCTTAACAAGCATAGATTAAAGCTCAAGAAATAAATTACTACAGTATCAGTTATCAATAAGAACTAGAACTACACCTATCCTACATAACACATTTCTCCTAACCTTTGGAACGCTCAACACTATGTTATCCACAAGCACACTTTACAAACTGAAATAAAAAAATACAGCCCTATACATGACAGCCGTCCACCTCCATTCAATCACGCCAATACATTTTACAGAAGAAAAACGCCAG
>JANZLQ010000052.1:1822110-1835503 GCA_026212715.1 Elanus axillaris
CCTTCATTATTTTCTTCTTGCCTCCTTCATTATTTTCTTCTTGCCTCCTTCATTATTTTCTTCTTGCCTCCTTCATTATTTTCTTCTTGCCTCCTTCATTGCTCTGCTCTTGAACTGAAGAAGAAATCTTAAAACCATTCTCTGCCTTAACAGAACCTTCAAAGTAACTTAGCTATTCTTGGAGTTGAGCCACTGGGAGGATTAGAAGTGAAGCTCTCCCTTTTGAAATACCTTTTTAGAAGGAAACAAAAGTATCAGTCCAGTCTCTGCATTTCCAAATATACAATAGCTGACCTTTAAAAATGAAGGTCAACTCAAGTGAATATTTTACTTAATTAAAAGTTCCAGATTCCCAGAAGAATCAAATAAGGGAATAACAGATAAAAACCACAGCACAACTTAAAAAGAATAGATAAATATAACAGCTTTATGCTATTTCTGAAAATAGCATATGGCCTCCTTTTACTTCCTGCTTTCCTCAACTGCCTAAAAGAAGAGGTCCAGATTAAAGTCTTAGAGCTGGACTGTTCATCTTTCTCCAGCTTACGACCCACCATTCGGTTCATCTAGTCTAGCTGCTGTCAGTCATCCTGTTGCTAGCTACTAGCTTTCCCATCTTACACATATACAGCACTCCTGCGTTGATACAGTAAATCCACTGTTCCTACGAAACATTAGGCCTACTTTTCAGGTACAGTAGGTACATGAACTGCAGAAGGTAGTTTATCTGTCATGGGATCAAGGAATGGTCCTTGCTTTGCCTAGGAAACAGCTAAGTGGTCTACCAAGAAGACTTGAATAATACAGTGGTTTACTCACTTAAAGTCTCATAGAAACAAGATACTGAGAGCAAGTTCTTAGTCAGCATTTGGTACACCATATGGAAGCCAGAGGTTGCAAAGGGAATGATTTTATCACACCATTCACAAAAATCCTTGCATAAGCACATTCTGCTACTTTACATATGGCTTACTGCTATACTACGTTGTATTTAAAACAACTGGAACTACACAGTCATAACTATTTGTGAAGCAGGATCACATAGACTCAAATTGTGACTATAAATAATACCACTTCTCTACTTGAATGTGAACTTAAAGAAAAAAGCTAACAGTGTTTATGGAGGCCAATTAAATCTGCACAATGCCTCTGAATAGCTATTCACCCTAGAGTTCAAAAGGAATTATGGAGGAAGTCTATTGACCAGAGGAAAGTTATGAAGATTAAATATACCAGATAACAGAAGTGATATTGTATGAATTAAACAAGTAGCTTTGTCAGGAAATTAAAATTCATAGCATCCAAGCAAATGTTCTTCCATAACATTTTTTAGTAATAAAAAAGCACGTTAATAAAAGGTCACAGTTAAAATGGAAAGATTCACTAATATGACTATAAACCCATTAGTATCAATCTGCTTCCTCTAGAAACCACATCTTTCCTTTGTTGTACTGTATAAAAAACAAACCTGACATTTCATCATGATTAACTTACCTGTGGGCTATTTAATACATATCTTACTGCTGTCTTTCTACATATTAACTTGAGAAACAGCATTTGAAATGCTCTGCATTAGTTTGTGAAGAAAAGACTTTCTACCTATGTAAGAATGAAAATTACTTAGCAATCATGTCCCCAAATTTAGCTTAGATTTCTTTTTAGGTAGAAGGCTTATACCTACCTTAAATTGTCCATATAATGAAATCATTGAGAAGAAGAGGACAACTGCCAGAGGACCCCAGAAGTCTGGATTGTCTCTCACTACCTGCCTATTAAACCCAAGGGATGGCATAGGCATCAACACACATCGAATTTTGTAGTAAATATCCTTCAGATCAATGTCGAGTTCCTCCCTGAAATTGTGAAGCAAGAGAGCATTACTGTACACCACAGTAATGAAACAGAGCATAAAAAATAAGCTCAGGGACAAACAGTAGGTCTATAGAGCAAGTCTCCTGTCACCCATAAGGCTTTCTAAAGCCTTAACTAGTAAAAGAACAGTTTGTCCACAAAAAAGCAACACCATACCTTCATCCCCGCATTCAGTAACTGACATGACACAGTTAGATATATTTAGTTACTTAAAAATCAATTACATGATTGAGAATAGAAAACAAACACAACATGCCCTAGCAGTCTACATTAAGACAGTAGACCTATTTTCTGACATGCAGGAACACATGACACATTCATACCCTTGTAACTACTTAGAAGTCAAAGACAAGCATACACAAAAGTAGGATGTCTGTGTATTCCTGTGCTGAGCAGTTTGCCAAGAGCACCCTTATGGTAACATTTTGCTTCAAATTCTACAAGAAAGAATACCCTTACACTCACTAATCCCAAACCATTCAAAATACATCAGGTAAAAACAATTTTTAAAATAAAATGGGGTTTAACTTGCTTCAACAACAGTAGTCTTCTGCAGAAGAGTTTATGCCAATTGTTTAATTACTGGGTAAAAAAAGAAAGCCAATTAAATTAGCGATAAATTCTGTCAACAGATCTTGCTCTTCTCCAATTGTCTTCTCCACTCCCTGCTACAAAGTATCTGTAAGCAGCTACAAATTGACCGCAAGACTCTTCTGGATAGGAGACTCTTGACTATTCACTGGTACATCTTGCCCTGATTGTCCTAGCATGAAGGGAAGGAATCAGACTTCCCAAGTAACAGGCAATTCCATTTCAAGTTTACGTGTGGAACAGAACTGTACACTAGTGTTTTCCTTATGCAGTCATGACTGAGGAGCTCTGAAGAGTTGCAAGAGACTTCCCAGCAGATACCCCTCTGCTCTACATTTAAGAGCACAATGGAGAAAGATGTAGAATCCTATCCTAAATCTGTTCATGAAAGTTTTGTGCAAGGCTTTGACTTATGGCTTTTTTTCCTTAGAAGAGCTGAAGCAAGAAATAAACACAAAGATATGATTCACCACAATTTCTCTTTAAAAAAAATATTAAATACTGCTCCTTGAGTCTCTCAAAGCTACTTCAAGATTGCTATTACCGAAGCTATTTCAGAACTGGTATTACTAACCTGTGACTAAATAACAAAAATTGTTCTTTAACACATCCCTGAATCTAAGGAGTAGATGAGAAGCATCTATTTTCCTGTGTTTATCTAAACAGGATGTAGCATTCCTGTATTTTATTCTGAAGACTGTGTAATACAAATATTTCCTGTCCTGAAATAATTGTCACCACCTAGTGCTTCTGACGATTTCTTACTTGAATAAACAGTCTTTTGCAAGAAGCTGACAGCTACCTCACCTAAGAAGTGATGGTAGCTGTAACAGGTAACAGTGTCTGGAGTAAGGCTGCCCAATGAGAAAGGAAAATTAAAAAATCTCACTCTATTGAATAAAACACTTGCAGAGTAGCACTGCCCTGGTGAGCTTCCTTTTGCTGGCTGCTATTTAAATCCTTAGTAGGATTCAGGCTATGAGGCTTCATTACAGCACATGTTCTGGGAAAAATCATAACTGCACAAAAACCGCTACATGAAAGTCAGATCAAGGTCTTCTCTGTTAAGACAATTATATTCATCCTGTTTGCCACAAACTAACCATTTTCCTGGTATGTTCTCTTCACTCCCAGCAATCAGCAGCTTAGAACACCTAGCTGTCTTTGAATCACAAACTTCATTTTTGTGGTATAAAAAGTTACACAAAAGAGGGAATTCATATGTTGTCACCTCAGTACACCATTCTGTTTCTTAATTAAAAGTTAGAGGTTTACAGAACAGATATTCCCACAAGGAGCTACTTCCAGACACATCAATTTAAAGTACTTTTCAAGTAGCAGTTTCATTATTAAGCTCTCCAGGCATCTGTTCCCTCCCAACTCTCTCATTTGAGTTCTCCAGAGTACTCTCCTGCTCACTCAATTTTTCTAAAGGATCTTTATCTTTAATTCACCCTAGAAAACACTGAGACACCGAGAATGAAGTTGCTTAGGTGCAGAACAAAGACTACAACCCAGGCTACCTGACTCATAGTGTAGTAACCTCAAGACACAAACCTTCTTCAGCCAACCACATTTCTGTGAACAGAATAAGGTATGCAGAGATTTTCAGTTTTAAGGACGTTTTTGTCTTTCAACACTAACACCCTTTTAATCTAGCTTTATAATATAAGATAGCATCAATGATAATAAAGTTTCTGCTACCTTGTTTCCAGCATCCCTACTGTAATAAGCATGATTTACAATGCTTTTGCTTCAGAGTAACTGACAGAATTTACTTAGATTTACATAACATGAATCTTTCCACAGGTTTGTCTTAGCCTCCAATTAATTCTCTGACAGCATTAAGAAACTCACAACAACAGTGCAAAGCATAGAAAGAATACAATCTAATTTTTTAAACCATTACAAGATCAATAGATAAGAGCAGAAAAGCCCTAAAAGCTTTATACTTATAGAGATTAATAAAATTGTGTTTTACTTCTTCCTTCTTTCCTCCCCTGCAGTGAATAACAAGCCTATCTTTTACATCAAAAATAAAACCCATAATGACAAACAATGTTTTCATTCCTGCAAAAGAAAACACTCATTGGTCAGGTAATTTGTCAAACAGAACTCTAGTCACAGCAAAAGGCTGTGGGAAAATTTGAGAGGCTACAATTTGTTTGTTTGTCCTAAACAGCTAATAAGAATAGATACCAAAAATAATTATGACATACAGGAGGGGCTTGTTATCTTCTGGGTCATCATCTTCCACTTCTAGAAGCCAGCCATACCCTCTCTGTCTTAGGAATGTAGTTGCAGTAGATTCTTTGATGAATTCTCCTCCAAGATTTAGCTTAACATCTGGAGTAGTTATGGAGCCACTAAGATCTTAGAGGAAAAGGGAGATAAAAATACACCTTTTTATGTCTTGCCAAAAGCCATTTGATTTCAAAAGTACTGGAAGAGAAACAACAGACATACAAAGCTACATGTGCTGGTCATCACCATGAAACGTTCAAAGTTAAAATTACACTTTAACAGATACATAATTTGAAAGGTTACTTCTGGTTTTAATGCAAAAGAAACAATGTTGGGTTAGGTGTCAAATTACCAAGTTTTAGCTTCTAGATGGAACTCTTGTGTGGATGACACAGTGTTATGGTATGACAGAAAGGCTTCAATTTGTGCTTTATCATTAATCATTTAAAGGCATAAAAGGAGTTAACTAATAAAAGTCTCATCATACTGTAAGTTGTGGATTATTAGCCATTTTTTTGCTGACCATACTATACCTCTTTTGGACCCCATTTCTGCACAGTGGCATTGTTTCAGCCAAAACCATTCTCTGCTTTTATGTCCAATTTTTCATGAAAGGAAAACATTTGTAGAAGATCTCATTTGTAGCCTGCCTTTAATACAGGTGAAAATGTTAGAAAAAAAATTATCAGAGATCCTTAGGCTCCAGCCAATAAGAAGAGATACAAGGAGTTCTCATAAATATACTATCATCTTGCTCTGCCACAGTACTAAACAAAACAAAGAGCAACTGATGTATGTTCTGGCTGTGTCCAAGTCAGCAATAAATTTTAATTTTATTCTCTCACTGTATTCCATTATATACAGGTGAAAAATACAAAACAGTAACTGAAAATATATGAAGCAACTTGAAGAAAGAAAAAATATAGAAGAGAGAAATAATTATTCCTTTAGGGAATCATGGATTTCCATTGTTTGCTAAAAAGGAAAAATCCAAACAGAAGCATATGAATTTTTTCTACAGACCTTATTACAAATACATAGCGAGACAACAACAAAAAAAATCTCTTCTCATCCAACACCTTTTCACTTCACCAAAGAAAATCTTACTTTGCCTTTCCATTGTTGTGTGTTCCTCAGACATAAAAGTTCCTAGGCACAGATTTCCCAAAACACCTAGCTATAGCAAGTATTTCTGAAACACATACTCACAGAGGCAGGTCAAGCAATATTTGTAGATTACATTTGTGATATCTTCTATCAAAACACAATGTAGTTTTATAGAAACAAAATTTGTACAGTGACAGAATCTCACACAGTCTATCAGCTAGCATATCTGAAGTGTTCATTGATCACTCAGTATTACAATTGATTTAACAGAATTCTGCTTCCCAAATCAGCTTGCTAGGCCACTCAAATTTAAGCTTCTCCATAAATGCTTTTCAACCATTTCATTACCACAAGAGTTAATGATCCATTGCTTTGATTCTTGGGACACCATCTGCACAGAATCCTTGTAAAGATCACTGTAATTTAAAGAAGGAATTTCCCTTGCTCCTGTCACTATCAGCACACACACCCTGTTCTCAACAGACACAAGCAAAACCTTCCTCTGCTGTTTACAGAGGGAGGAAAAAAGAAAAATGTATTCTTAATGCCTGGGCATGAAGGTAGAGAAAGCCTCAGAAGTTTTCTATTGTCAGTGGGACCCTTTTGTCATCTTTGTTTATGCTAAAAAATAACACTTTGCAAGGAGAGGTTCTTGCTCCTCTGTGCACAAATGTGGCCGTCAACACAAGCAAATATAACAGTCCAGCCAGCCATTTGTTTCTCCCTTCTTAGCGGCCGCTGAAAATCCATTCTGCGGAAGGGAAACTTCTACGCAAGTCTTATTTACCAAGACTCCTTTTAGGAGTCAGCAATAGGTGAATAGCTACAACCACACTTTTTAATCATTAAACCTATTAACATGATCTTAAGTCTATTTTGCAAGACATCTCAGGTAGGATATAAAGCTGCAGAAACCAAGGAAAAACTCCACCATCTCATCTTCTATATACTGCTCTGAATGAGATGGTTAATAGCAGGCCAAGAGCTGAAGAATCTGCCAAGAACTGATGGTTCTGATGCTTGCTACTGAGAGTTAAGAGTGCCTTCACTGCTACTGCCTCAGGCAGAACACCATGGAAGCAAGACTGAGGTATTTCACATGCCTCATTTCAATCAGGCATTGTGGAAAACAAGCTTTCAAGGCAGTCTTTGCTCTCAATTTTGAAAAAGCAGTACAGGAGGCAAAAAAAATTCCAAAACAGTCTGTTCTTTCTACCATATCTGTCCACTTAATTGAGAACACCTCTCCAGCACTCTTTCCTCTCATGGAAATAAGATGAGAAAATAAAACATGTTATACTTATATATTTCATATGGATTAAGATTTGGGAAACAAAAATAAGAGTACAACATGTAGTATGTTAATTTTAAAATATAGAGCTGTTTAACTTTGCTTATGTTTTTTTGTTTGTTAGGGTACACCTATGCAGCACTTTGCAGACAGGAGTACACTTGAACAGGCAGGAGATCTGGCCTTGCTTGTGTTCATAAAGAACACAGAGCCGAGTCCAATTCCACACCACCTACTAGACAGGTGGCTGTATTAGATTGGGCTCAGCATTGCTCAACAAATGCTCCCAGAGGGAATCCAGAGAGTTTCCATTCAGAGATATGTAGATCATTTTTCATACCAAGGTGGAGAATAAAAACAAAGTAAAACAGAAAAAATCCCACCCCAACAAAAAAGCCACAGCCGAGACTGTACCTGTTGATTAGTATTCCTTGTCAGGACTAGGAAGTTCACCAAAGAACAGGTATTCTACAGTAGCTTTTCCAATTCAGTAATTCTTTTCCAGGGTGGGGCACACGAGTAAGGCTTTACATGATTCGCTACCCCTGCCCACAATTACAACAGTAACTGAATACATACATAGAGTACTTGTTGTTTAAATGGGCAGAGCCCAAAAGATCATTCTGCACCAAAAGAAGTTAGCATAGAGTTGACTCTCTATGTTCATTTATTGCAGTCTTAAGGCAGATCCTCACGGCATGCTGGTACACTACTGCTATTTGCGCTGCAGTCAGGCAGCAGGCCACACTTCACCCCCTAAATTACATGCAGGGCTTCTTTCCTCCCCACCCCCTCATTACTGCGCTGAAATGAGACACGGCACAGAGGCTTTGGCACAGCGTTACAGAGAGCGTGAACATACGGTACAACCCTCAGTAGACACCAAACTGCGCCTCCAGCAACGTGGGAAAGAGAAGTGGTCCGTGACAGCGTTTGTCACAGTTATGGCAGGTCGCCGGGCACAACCCCGAACACACGGCTTTCGGAGAACCCGAGAACCGGAGTGCCGCGGCCGGCCCTGCCACGCCGGTGCTTCCGCCATGCGGATGAAGCAGCTGCTCGCACCCGCCGTAAGGGCCCCTCCCGGTACCCAGTTGCAGTCCCGGGGCCGCGGCGGCCCCGCTCCGCCCCCAGCCACGCCACCAACCTCGGGGACGGCGGGGGGAGGGGGAGACGGGCACGGCAGCCGCCGGCTACCCGGGGGGCCTGGCTGAGCCCTTCTCTCGGGAAGGCGGGAGCGGCCCCAACCGCGGCCCGCGCTCACCTTCGGCGTCTGCCGAGGAGACAAAGGTGAAGTCCCCGTTGCTGGGCGCATATAGCGGCGGCTGCTGAGGGCCCGGGGGCTGCATCTCCCCGCCCTCCGCGGGGGCTGAAGGGCCGATGGGGGCGGCGAGAGGCGAACGGGCACCGGGGCCTGGGGCCTCCCCAGATCCCTCCTGTAGCGACAGCGGCCGGCACCCAACACCGACAGCGCAACCGCCTCGCAGGGCAACAACAAGCGACACCGCCCGTCCGATTGGCTGTTCGCAAGGCGCACCGTGATTGGCCGCCGCAGGGCCACGGCTGACTGGCTGCCCAGCTCCGTCTCGGGGAGTGAGGTCACTTCGGCTCCGATATAAAGCTCTTCCTGACTGGACGAACTGTGACCCGGCCGGTGGGAGGGCTGGCGGCCTGCGTCCCGCTGCCCACCCCGCTGAGGGCTGGCCCCCGGGTCGTCGTCCGCTCAGTGCCGCGCAGCGGCTTCCTTTTCCTCCGTCCCTCGCCCTTCCAGAGCCGCCCGCCGGTGCTGGGTCTGCCCCCCGTTGCCGTTGGCATCCGCCCCCGGGCCGCCCGCACGGAGGCCCTTTTCGGCGGCGCACAGATGCGGTGCTGGGCTGGGGTTTGGGGCTGAAGCCCTGAGATCAATCCCCACCGGTTGCCGGCTCCTGAACAGGCCCCTTTGCTAGTGGCCTGTGCTATTTACACTGCGAGACCTGTGGGTGACCAGCTTACCGGGTCGGTACGGTACTTGAACTCCACGGCAAAAAGTAGCCCCGGGGAAGTCACTACTTTCAACCCCCTCCACCTACACACCCCACCCACCCCCCAAAGAAAAAAAATAAAGTATTCCTCCAGCAAGTGCTTCTCACGGACGGCTGGCTGGCAAGACCATACGAACAATGAGAACGGCTCTCTGACCGTGCTGGTGGGTGGGTGCAAGAGCTGCTGTCATCATGATGGGCAGTATCCAAGGTACGAGGCCAGATGTTTTAGTCCAGTCTGACCTCCCAGAAGTGATCTGAAGGCTGACGGCAGAAATTCAGTATCTGCACCACCCTGAGATGGCAGCTTCACGCCCTCACAGCCATATGCAAGTTTTCCTGGTTGTCTTCCACAAGTTGTTCATCTATGTGGCCAATGCCCTCTGCCTGCCCCCCACCTACCATCTGCCTGTTAGCATGTTTAATTGTATATCTGCTTCTCATTTCATAGTGAGATATTTTCTTCATGTCTTTCTACATGCTGCTTGACCCATGTAATCTGCTTCCTGCATACTGCTAAAAAATAGTATTTTGAACTTCCAGTATCAAAAGATTTGCTGGCAGCCTTTCAAATATAACTCTGTGCTTTTTATTTTTCTTTCTTTGCTGAACAAAAGCATCATCGCAAATATTTTCCTTCCATCATGGATACGAAAAAATGCATGCTTCCTTCTGACTTCAGAAGGATTTGCCTCCATCTTTACTATCCAGTGATTTTATATGGCTGTACCTCCCAGTATTGTCAAGGTCACCTGCTACCCTTTTGATAATTGTTTCCAATGTACAATCCTAAACCTATTCTGTTACCCTATATCCTTTTTTCTCTCCCATTCTTTTGGATTTAGAATCATAGAATCATTTAGGTTGGGAAAGACCTTCAAGATCATTGAGTCCAACCATCATCCATGCCCACTAAACCATGTCCTGAAGTGACTTGTCTCCACACTTTTTGAATACCTCCAGGGATGGTGACTAAACCACTTCCCTCGACAGCCTGTTCCAATACATGACAACCCTTTCAGTAATGAAATTTTTCCTAATATCCAACCTAAACCTCCCTTGCCGCAACTTGAGGCCATTTCCTCTTGTCCTATCTCCAGACACCTGATAGAAGAGACCAGCACCCACCTCACTACAACGTCCTTTCAGGTAGTTGTAGAGAGTGATAAGGTCTCCCCTCAGCCTCCTTTTCTCCAGGCTAAAGAACCACAGTTCCCTCAGCTGCTCCTCATAAGACCTGTGCTTCACCAGCTTTGTTACCCTTCTTTGGACATACTCCAGCAACTCAATGTCTTTCTTGTAGTAAGGGGCCCAAAACTGAACAGAGCATTCAAGGTACGGCCTTACCAGTGCTGAGTACAGGGGGACAACCAGTTCCCTAGTCCTCTTGGCCACACTATTTCTGATAGAAGCCAAGATGCTGTTGGACTTCTTGGCCACCTGGGCACACTGCTGGGTCATATTCAGCTGGCTGTCAACCAACATCCCAGGTCCTTTTCCACCAGGCAGCTTTCCATCTGCTCTTCCCCAAGCCTATAGCATTGCATGCAGTTGTTGTGACCCAAGTGCAGGACCCAGCACTTAGCTTTGTTGAACCTCATATAATTGGCCTTGGCCCATCGGTCCAGCCTGTCCAGATTCCTCTGTAGAGCCTAGGCTCCTTTTGGCTCCTTTCTTTGTTTGTATTTGTTTGTATTTGTTTGTTTGTTTGCTTGTTTTAAAATTTTTTTTTCTTTAACTACATATAGCATATACATGGCAACAAAGAATGCCATGTCAAGGAATTGCTTGCACTTAAGGCAAACCTGTCATTTGCTTCATTGTAATTCTTATTTATTGAAATTGGGTCTCAAAACCTTTAAGGAGTTTGGTACCTGTCTCCTAACAAGACCAGCAACATACACTGCTAGAACAAGACTTGGTGGTACCTCTTGATAAAGATGAGGACTAGCTCTCAGGGTACTGTAAAAGGGTGGGAGGAGACAAAAGAAGTCTCACACTGGATCAGCTTTGAGGAGGAAACTTGAGACAATGATAATTAATGATAGAGTATTACGTGATGAGTCATAAATGCACGTTTTATTAGAGTGCCAAACAGGAGCAGTGAGAAATGAGATTGCATGGTAGGCTGGGTGACTAGTTCTATATCTGCCCATGTCATGGCTTCATGCACTGGATCCAACACTTTGCATGTGCTGTATGACTTTCTAAGTACAACCAAAATACATGCAGGTTGATGTGAAGCAGAAGATAATTCTGTGACACTGCTGAGCATGCCTAGCAAAGAAGAGATCTTGTTTGCTCTTTGGAAATATTTTCCATATTTTCTCATTGTCTGTGAGTCTATGATCTCTGTATGAACATGGGCAACTAAGTAATTCTATTTCTCTGCTTTCAACAGACTGTTGATAAAGACATTCATTATCATTCACTACCTTCTTTTTAAACATGATTTTGATAATAGAAGGAAACTTGTTTTAATTATTTCTTTTCCTAGGGACTTTTTTACCAGATGAGATGCAAATGGAATTTTGCATAGAAGAGATGCTGAAGGAGAGAAGAAAGACATTCTGCCCATGCTTACCTAAAAGAAGAACAGTGAGTATATTTCCAAGAGTTGCTCCTCCTGATGCCCTGTCATACAAGAACAGTGACAGATCGAGAAACACACCTGATCCAGTGACTCTGGATTTTTCTCAGCATTTGCTCAAATATTAAGATATTGGCTGTCCTCCCCCCTCCTTTCAGCCCCCTTCCCTTCCCCTTGACTCTGCAAGGGAGCAACCCCTTGTCCCCTGCCTGGGCTATGCCAGCGGAGGGCACTCTAGCACTGCTTTTGCCAGATAGACCTTGCCCAGCATTTCAGTTCAGGATGGGATTCTGAAAAAAAGTGTTCAAAACCAGTTGAGTAACCTGTTTCACCCAGATGCTGCTACTAGATTTCTCAGCATTTTATGCTTTTTCCCCTTCTGTGCACTTTAGAAATAGCCTTCACTGATTAAGGCCCAGACTACATGTAAAAATGTGAGCAATTATAAATTGCTTCAGTTGGTCTGCTGAAGTTTAGGTTGTCTTGTAGCTCTTTGCACATAACAACCCTTCTTTGTATCTTAACTGTTCTCAAGTGCTGGCTTCACTGCTACCACCAGTGGGACAATTTGCTTGCACTCTGACTTAGTATATAGTAGTCAGGGAAAGGAAAAAGGAAAAGCAAGTATTTTAAAAGGCTATAGAAAGCTCTGCTGCATACAAATGCCTTGTTGGATAGCCACAAATACAATCTGTCTGCAAATGGTTATTTTAGGAAGAGCTCCTGCTTAATTTTAATTTTAGAAATACAAGAATCATGCAGTATGTGAATTTAATGGAACATTTTGTAATATTTACTGTGAAAAGGAAGTCAGAATTACTGATGTTAAGAGTCATCTTCCGATTGCTTGGAGGAACTCTGGAGCTAACTGCTGTGACAGGGGAAGTAGCAGAGTTGCTGGCGAGTTTCATTCCTCATCTCTCAGAGTAATATTAGATTAGGCTAATCTTTATGCTGATAGTATACATCATCCGCTTTGAAATGGGTTTTTTATTTGCATCTAGGGTTGTTAGACCCTCTCTTTTGGCCTGCCTCTGTATAGCTAGTTGTTTGAGTCAGTGCTGCTCTAATTAGTAAGGAAAGCACTGAGCCTTTGCTTCTTGGAACAGCAAGACTCCATGGTTTAGTCTAGATACCACAGAGTCCCTCAGTGAACATCTCACTCCTGAATTAAAGTTACTATCTGTCATGGTTTAACCCCAGCAAGCAACTAAACACCACGCAGCCACTCACTCACTACCCCCCCCACCCCCCAGTGGGATGGGGCAGAAAATTGGGAAAAGAAGTAAAACTCATGGGTTGAGATAAGAACAGTTTAACAGAACAGAAAAGAAGAAACTAATAATGATAATACTAATAAAATGACAACAGTAATAATAAAAGGATTGGTATGTACAAATGATGCACAGTGCAATTGCTCACCACCCGCCGATTGACACCCAGTTAGTCCCTGCCCCCACTCCCCCCAGTTTATATACTAGATGTGACGTCCCATGGTATAGAATACCCCGTTGGCCAGTTTGGGTCAGCTGCTCTGGCTGTGTCCATCCCAACTTGTGCCCCTCCAGCTTTCTCACTGGCTGGGCATGAGAAGCTGAATAATCCTTGACTTTAGTCTAAACATTACTTAGCAGCAACTGAAAACATCAGTGTGTTATCAACATTCTTCTCATACTG
>JANZLQ010000052.1:1837563-1892284 GCA_026212715.1 Elanus axillaris
CAGGTCAGCTGCCCCGGCTATGCCCCCTCCCAGGTCCCTGTGAAAATTAACTCTATCCCAGCTGAACCCAGGACACTTGCTTACATCAATATTTCCTGCTTATTGATTTGAAACATGCTTTAAAGTTGTCAAATATATATATAAGACTGTAGTCAATTTGCCTAGAGAGAATATTATTACATCTGACTATTTTCATATCAGCATTTCACAAAAGGTAATTTTTTTCTGGTCTAGAAAAAGGAGAGTAATATCTGGAGTATTCAGTCTTTTGATTTCTTTTGTTTTTCAGTCTGGATGTTAGACTCACTGTCCCACAGTTCAAGCATTGAAACTTTCAGTCTGAACAAGTAAGATTTATAAACCACAGTTTCTTTGTATTTAATACTAGATGTAAATAGTAATTAAAAAATGAAATAACCTTAAAAAGAAAATGCTTTTTAAAAAAACCAATAGGTTATAATTGCTATATTTATGTTCTAGGTATATAATATGGCTATTTATTAACATTATAAAAAGTCTTGCTCTAAAATGTTTTTAAAGGTAGCCTTTACAGAGAATTTTTATAAAAAATCCCTATTTTACCATGTTACAAATAGAAAAATTTGGCTTTATATTTTTTTCTGACAAAATATCTTTCTGAACTGGGTATTTCTCGTGTTAGCTATTTTACAGTAATTTCTACAGTTTATTCCAAAATAGACCACATTCTCCCTTTGCCCCACAATGTACAGAAGCTTAAGTTTTATAAAATTATCCCTGAAAAAGTTTTATTTACTGTAATATTCAACATCTAAAAAACTTAGAGGAATGATAGTCTAGTTTTATTTTGACATGTCCTGGTAAATCAATGACCCCAACATTTATTTTAAAATTCCCCACAATGAAATTATAAATTTGCAAAAACTGTAAAATTCTCAAAATACAGCTCTTTCTGGAGAAACACTTGTGGCTCATACACATCTTCCCACAAAAGATATTCCAATGACTACCCTAGGTATTACTATTATATCTCAAATCTCTTCTGGATTTTGTGGAAGGAAAGAGAACAGAGAGGCCCAGCTGAAACGGGGCTGTCCCTAATGACTCTGATTTTCCAATATCAGGCCAGAGCCCTAACTCATTCCCATCACATCTTTCTTTTATCTCCTTATTGCCTACACAATGCTGTTACCTACCTTCAACTAGCTATTGAAAAATAATTTTGGCCAGATACAGGCACTTGGCTAGCTTGGGAGCTCAGAATCTGTGCCTTTCTCCAAGCTACACACAGATAAATATCATATATATATTCCTTCTGGTTAGGAGTGCTTGCATGCCCCAACACTGATTCTTAGCCATCCCAACCACAGAGTACAGAAGCCTGTTTGGGGATGTTTCATTGTCGGATGGGTTCAGGACTGCCTATGAGCTTGGGCGTTAAATGTAACTCGTTTGACTTTTTTAATCTTAAAATGAGTGTAATAATATTTAAGTACGTCATACAGGTTTTGTCTGAAGAATCAAATTATGTTTGTCATGACCTGCATGAAGTTGCCAAGATTTTCAAATCATATCCAGAAATATGAACCCATATTTAGACTTATCAGTAAATAATATAACTTTCAAAAGCCATTTCCATTGAAACTTTTAATATGTTTCTGGCCAACATCTCAGACATATCATGTGACTTTTGTACCCATACTGATACACTCCATACTGCATCTTTTTTTACCAAAAACCTCCTAACCATTCACAGAAACTTTTATGAACTTTTCTACATTTCTGTGAAGATCTCACCATTTGCTGAATACTATTTGTACCTGTGTAGGTATTAGCCACTCAGTGCACCACAAAATTGTGCGCTGAATATTGAAGGACAGTTTATGTTTCAGCTACTGTTTGAGCTAGACTTACTCTAAGAAATTGAATTCTCTCTTCTCAGTGAAATTTATAGAAAGCAACAGAGAACATCTCATTCAAAGAATGGTAATGATCACTGCCAAGCAAATCAGATGACCTTTTGGCCTGCAATGCTATATCTTGTGAAGAAGTAAATGCCATTGCCTGTGAAAAGTTTGAACAAGAAGACTCAAGAATGATGATTTACATGATTCTGAATAAAGGTTTAGAAGCCTGCAATATTTTGGTTAAGTCACTTGAGAAACACAACCCTTTTCTCTTTCATGACCTGCACGGATACTGTAAGTATTACTGCTTATATTTTTGTCTTCCAATCAGGAGTTAAATTATTATAGAAAAAAACACGAAAAACTTGCAATGCACTCATTTTTACAATAGTCTTATAATTCTTTAGTTAAGTAAATTCTAATTTGATCTGTATGGTCTAAATTATTTCATCTGAGAGAGTAAGAGAGTGAACACTAAGAAATCTTACAACTGTTAAGACACAAAGAGGGGAAACCCAAATCCAGTGAAAAATTCTGAAAGGGTGAAAATCATCTGTAAGCAGATAATTGAAGTTCAGACAGTTAAACAAATCCCATTGCTCGTTTATGATAAGTGAGTTATGGGTGAGCTGAACACTGAATTATATCAGTTCTATGGACAAAATTAATATAAAATTTAATGGGGATATGTAATGAATTTTTCAAATATTAACCTCTTCCCTGGAAGCTGAAACTACTTGTGCACAGGCTGCAAGTTTGTTATGTTGTTAAAGGACTATCTTATTGTATAGATGTAATGCATACACCTAGGCTAATCTTTCAGCATTCCCAGAGAGGCATGACAGTTATTACCGAAACATTTCCCTGAAATAGTTTTCCCTGATTTCCTTCAGTTTGTGGGACTGTGCTTCTTTACTCCATCTGCTTCAAAAGTCTGATCTTGAAATACATCTGACTCAGCCCTGTCCCTTAGTCTCCATCTATGCACTTTAAACAGCAGTGCATACAAACCTTCCAGGACTCCCTTTAGAAGCTGTTTTTTTGTAAGCTTCAGACTTTCTAGATGTTACTACATTTTATTGTGTCTAGGATGGAAAGTTCAACTAAGCTCACCTCCAAACTGTATGAAAGCAACTCTTAGACTAATGAAAAGTAACAAAAATGCAAAAGACTTAGTTTAAAAAAAGAACAACATTAAAAGTTCATTCAGTCCAACTGTCAAAAACTGTTACTGATTTAAAAATCTCTCTTAATACTCCAGTACCTTTCATATATCTCTAAATGCTGTATTTCCATATTAAAACCTTATTACATAAAAAACTCATGCTCTCATCATGCATTTGCACATATAAACTTTCTTATGCCTGTATGCAAGCTTACATTTTTTGAATCCAATGCATGAATAGGGTAAGTCCAAAAGGCCCTGAAATAAGGAATTAAGTGGAGCCAGACTGGTATCTGCAGACTATGTGAATCTTCTGCGCAAGGATTAACTACAGCCCTTATCAATTACATCTCACCTAGAGAGTGGACAATAAATATATCTCATGCCTCTTGCTTACTGCCATTTCATTGATTTAGCAAGTACATTCAGGCCGTTCTTCCAAAAGTACTGAAATTTTAATTGACAAACTCATTGACTATTCAATTCGCTTACACATGATCTGTTTGCCTTAGGTACTACCAGGCAAGTGGAACAAGATAAATTAAATTACTTGATTCAGGTTTGAAAGTATGTGTATCTATCTTCAGCTTTTCAAAAATACATCCTCTGGGTAGTGATATTGACATAATTTTTTATTTTGGAACTGCCTATACTGATGTCTTGCTGTGGAAAAAAAACCCAACATAATAGCAGGAAAGGGCAGCTGATGCTTAACGTCCTTCTGGAGGAACTGAAAAATCCCTGCATTATAGAAGGAGAAGCTGGCAAAGGAAAAACAGCTCATCTAAAGAGAATTGCTGTACTCTGGGCTTCTGAAAATTGCTCCACTTTGAAAATCTTCCAATTTGTTTTCTTTATGAACCTGACTAGCACAGGAGGTGGAATATATCACTGTCTGTCATCAGCTTCATTTTGAACACCACCTCATCTGCAAACACGATTTCGTGAAAATGCTACTAGTACAAAGACAAAGCATTCTTTTCCTGTTAGATGGATGTGACAAATTCAAACCCCCAAATTGTCCAGAGATCAAAGCAATGATTAAAGAAAAGCACAAATTCAGGAACATGGTTATTACTGCTACCAGGATTGGATCTATTCATAAAAACAGACAGTTTGGGTCACTGATTGCTGTAATAGGAGATCTATCAGAGGAAAGTTGCATGAAGCTCATTAACAATGTCTTGACAAACTGGCTGATGGTCTGTTAAACCAGCTTAAAGAGGCCACTTACATGGATAACCTTATGAAGACTCCACTCTTTGTCATCATTGCTTGTGCCATACAAATGAGTGAAAGTAATCTTCATCCAAGCACCCAAACTCTAATTTTCTCTGCTTTGTATGACTTGGTGATGGAGAAAACCAGGTACAAAACAAAAGAAATAACATAAAATTGTATTATACTAAGCATAAATCATTGTGGAGACTTAGCTTTAGATGGAATATTTGATCAAAGATTTGATTTTCAGTCTGAGGATATAGCTGACATAAAAGAAAAAGTCCTGCTAGCTTCAGGCCTTCTAAATAAATACACAGCTCAAAGACTAAAGCAAACATATGGATTCTTTCATAAATCATTTCAGGAATAGACTGCAAGCAGAAAACTCTGCAAACTATTGACAACCTGTCAAGAAGCAGAGATGAAGAAAAGGTATACTTACCTACAGAAAATTAATATTATTTCAGATATTACTAATAATTATTTCAATTTATGATCTACACTTGTGGATCCTCTCTAGCTGCCACTAGAATAATTTTGGACTTACTGAAGAGAACTGATCAGCATAGAGATATTTCTGAACTCTTTCATTAAATAATCTGGCTTTGGAAAAAGAATACACAAAAAAAAATCAGAAAATGTAACAGAAAAGGAAGATTTAAAAGGAACTGACAAGGATATTTTTGCGGACTGTGTCATTAATTTCTTTTATGAAAGTTCTTCAAAATCATCCTTGAGCAGAGATTTTGAAGAGGGGTTTTTTTGTGATAAAAGTATTTACTTAATACTCAAAATATCCCAACTTATTTCTCTGATTTTTTTAGATACTTACCAAATTGTCTTAGTGTACTAGGACTCATTAAGTTAGACTTTTTTGGAAATTACTCAACAAGTAAGGAAATAGATGATGAAAATGTGGAAGATCTTCCAATTAATTCACTTAAAACTTACATTCCTGAAAAGGCTGCCTCCTTATTCTTCAACTAGAACCAGAGTCTCAGAGTCTCAGATCTTTAGAAATTATACTGCAAGATTTCAACAAGTTAAAGAAATGTGATATTAAATATCTGGGCAAAATGTGTTGCTCTGCTGCAAGCCTCAAGCTGCACATCAGCAATAGTGCTGGTATCACAGGAACATTGAAAGAAGTCCTTGAAACCTGTGAAATCTCACAAGATTTTACTGTGGAGTCCACACCTCTTACTGTGGAAGATGAGCAACAGATCACAGCAATGACAAACCTGAAAACCTTATATAAAAGAGATCTGCAAAGTGAAAATCTGGAAGGTACAGTAAATGATATCTTTTAGATAAATGTGGATGAGAAGGTAAAACAAAAGGGCTCATG
Source organism: Elanus axillaris (assembly GCA_026212715.1). NCBI lineage: Eukaryota > Metazoa > Chordata > Aves > Accipitriformes > Accipitridae > Elanus > Elanus axillaris. Next base: position 1,843,184 of record JANZLQ010000052.1, read on the forward strand.
GCTGCCTTGTATATGGAAGATGCCTGCTTTTGATCAGTTTGACAAATGTTATATTCCTAGAATGCAATTCTGTATTCCTGTGAAAGTGACTGCAGTCTACTCAGTTATGTAAATTTACTTATGTTATTTAGTTGTGTAGGTCAGGTCTGGCCTTTGAATTCCTGTAAATTGCCATTTCATTATATTCTTGGACCTTGCTACACAAAGGCCTTTGAATTCTTATGTTGTCATTCCATCATATTCTTGGTACACAATATATTAAAATTTTTTTTTTAATAAAATACTAGATGGGAGAAAAAAATGTAACAACTCTGATGCAAATAATCTGCAGTAAATGAGATAATTTCTATACACTAGCTGAATTTTGTAAGTGCTGTGGGTTACAGCATACCATCACTTTAACTTAGTTTTCACAGCAGATGCATATGGTTTTGGCAACCAAATGAGAGTGTTGTAGCCTAATCTAGACCTGTAACATTGAACAGAAATTTTCCCTCATTGCTTCCTACATCTCTGTCATAATTTATGGGTAAGCATTTTTTTGAAAGAAGTCTAGTTCTGATGTTAATACCTAATGTGATGGAAAATCTAGAGTATCTTTTGATAAGTCATTCCCATAATTAATTAAATGCTTCTAGCTTGAAGAGTTGTTATCTCTTAAAATTGCAACAGCACTATAAAGAAAAGTGTAGCAATTATAGTGTAGTATGGTCCAGACATAGCTGAGGTGAAGGATTCTACAATTAGGATGAGGGATATGTATTTCCTTATGCTATGAATCACACACATCCAGGATCATTCAATGCTATTAGAGCAGTGCACTAACAGAGGATGGGTGCATCTGCTGCTGGACTGCGTTCTGAGCTTTTCCTCATTCAAATTATCTATGAATGTATTTTGTCTTGAGAAATGTGGACAAGTACTGATGATACCAAATTTCAGAGGTAGGTGATCATGAGTCAGCAAAGCACTCTTGCAGTGATACATTAAGCACATTGTGGGCCGCATTAGTACCAGTGTACCCTGGGAAGTGGTTATTCCCTTCTATTCTGCACTCTTGAGGCCAAATCTGGAGTATAAAAGAGATACTAACAATCTGGTTAGAATCCAGTGGAGGGCCACTAACATGGCTAGGGAGCTGGAACACCTGATAACCTGATACACAAGGAGAAGCTAAGAGAACTGGGCATGGTTTGCCTGGAGAAGAAAAGGCTAATAGGGAAACTAATTGCAGTCTTCCATTACCTTAAGGGTGTTGTAGAAAAGATGGAAATTTTCAGAGATGTACAAGTAAAGGGCAAGGGTCAACAATTTCAAGTTTGTAACAAAGGAAGTTGCAATTGGACATAAAAAGTTTTTTACCAGGAAGGTGATCAAACATTGCAACAGAGATCTGGAGGTTGTTTAATCACTATCCTTAGAGATTTTCAAAACTTGGCTGGACAAGGCCCTGAGCAACCTCATATAACTTTAAAATCAGCCCTGCTTTGAGCAGGAAATTGAACTAGATTACCTCAGAAGTCCTAACCTGAATTTTTTCATCTTTCTATGACATATAATCTCAAGATTATTCTGGAACTACATATTAATTACTGCTCTTTCCTGTGTGCACACATATGCCAAGATTGTTAGGAAGAAAGGATAAGAATATAATGACAACAGCCATACTGATTCAGAGGAAGGATCCATCTACCTTGGTTCATTGTCTCCAACAGCACTTGTAAGTGGATGTCTAAGGAAGAGCAAGAACAATGCAAGAATCTATAATAATTTCTTCTCAATAATCACACAGCCTCTGTTTTAAGCTCAGACGAGTTGCCTGTGCTTATGATTTGTTTATTCAGTGACCTCCCCAAAGGGTCCTGCTAGTACTTATCTGTCTGCTTTAAACCCATGTAAACCTGCTTCTGCAGCATCCTTTGGCAAAGGGTGCAAGGGACTATGTCCTTAATGTTTGTTTTGGACTAGTTTCAATTGGTGGCCTCTTGTTCTTGTACTGGAAGAAAAAATCCAGTCAGTCTCTACCCAGTCTTTTCTTACACTCATTATTTTGTAGACCTCTGTCATATTCTCCCTAGGTCATCCCTTTTAGATATTCATATTTTCATACAAAGCTATTATTTACTTTTCACAAGAACCTAATATCAGTGAAGTGTATCTGTTCCACAAATGAGTTTGTTCCTATGTTAAATTAAAATGCTGCATACATCTATGGGTGGGGTTTTTTTGGCAGGTGGACTTATTGATGGAATAAAAAAACTTGTGAATGCTGAAGGGCTTGTAGTTAACTTAAGTATGGATGAAGGTGATACAAAATATCAGGTAATTTCCTCTCTCCTATTTTATACCATAATCAAGTATATAGTGCCAAGAATGTGAATGTTTTAAGTTGGTCTGAAGTTTGTACACTATTAGGACATGAAAATCTGATCACCTAATTTAGAGAAGTAATTTCTTATAAATTTGCATTGAAGTCTTGATGTGTTCTGTATCGTGATTGTCACAAAGTATTGGAGTGCTCCTTTAAGTTACTAATGCATGCTGTAGTCAAACAGATCTAACATACTGATCCCAGGACTGGCTAATCTGCATGAACTGCAAGTCAGGAGGTTGCAAAGGTGATACAGTTCCCTTCCCTGACCTATTGCTGACTTTCTGCAAGGTCAGCCACTGGATACCAAGGTTGAAAAGCTTGAATAATGTTTGCTAGGGCCACACAGCCCAGTAACTGAAATGGAGACAGAAATTCACGTCTACCCATCCCGTCTTTGATGGCATGGTGTATTGGGTTTCTGTGGCAAGGTTTTGGTAGCGGGGGGTGGTTACAGGGGTGACTTCTGTGAGAAGTTGTTGGAAGCTTCCCCTTTGTGCAACAGAGCCAATGCCAGCCAGCTCTAAGATGGACTCGCCGCTGGCCAAGGCTGAGCCAATCAGCAATGGTGGTAATGCCTCTGTGATAACATTTTAAAGAAGGAAAAAGAAGTTGTGGGACAGAGAGAAATGGCAGCCAGAGAGAGCATGAGACCATGTAAGAGAAACAACTCTGCAGACCCCCAGGTCAGTGAAGAAGGAGAGGGAGGAGGTGCTCCAGGCACTGGAGCAGAGATTCCCCTGCAGCCCATGGGGAAGACCATGGTGAGGCAGGTTGTCCCCCTGCAGCCCAGGGAGTTCCGTGGTGCAGCAGACCTCCACCTGCAGCCCAGGGAGGACTCCACGCTGGAGCAGGTGGGTGCCTGAAGGAGGCTGTGACCCCATGGGAAGCACGTGCTGGAGCAGGCTCCTGGCAGGACTTGCGGATCTGTGGAGAGAGGAGAGCCCACGCTGGAGCAGGTTTTCTGCCAGGACTTGTGACCCTGTGGGGGACCCCCGCTGGCGCAGTGTGCTCCTGAAGGACTGCACGCCGTGGACGGGACCCACGCTGGAGCAGTTCGTGAAGAACTGCAGCCCATGGGAAGGTCCCACGTTGGAGAAGTTCATGGAGGACTGTCTCCTGTGGGAAGGACCCCAAGCTGGAGCGGGGGAAGAGTGTGGTAAGTCCTGCCCCTGAGGAGGATGAAGCAGCAGAAATACTGTAAACTCCATTCCCTGTCCCCCTGTGCTGCTGGGGCACAAATCTCTCATTAACAAATCTCCCATGTGTTCAGAAAGCTTTGCCCTGCTTCTGTGTTGCAAAGACATCTTAAAGTTGTCTCATTGCCACTAAAGATTCATTTAGCCACCAGAATATAAGTTATACAGAACCATAACTCCAGGTCTTACAGCTGGCCAGGTCCTTTATTTTATCAGTTCCTAGAGACACAATTAACAACAAGAGAGCACAGTTTGCATCAGAGAGGTGCCAGAAAAACAAGTCTGGAGGTTTCTAAAAATCTTGTCTTGCTGTTCATTAATAAACAAAGCTAAGGAAGGTGCAATAGAAGACAAGTCATGCTACACTGAAAACATGCATAACAAGCTTTTTCCCTCCCATAGCTCAGAATCTTTGTAATTTGCCAAAATAATCTACTTGCTTTGTCAGAAAATTATTAGACAAGAAAGGAAAAGATGCTTTCACAGATTTGGTAAGTCCAAAGTTTTCTTTAGATAAATCATTTGTATTGGGAATGAGCTTCAATTCTAAGACACATCTAGACAGAAATTCAAGAATTATTTCCTCTTTTATTTTTAAGTAGGATATAATTGGTATCCTGAACCATTTCCCCTCAGTGAATGGCAAGTTTTTAGAAGTGAGGAATATCATATGCAATTGGCTGCTCTGTCTTTGCTATCGAAGCAACAATCTTGGAGTCTTTAACCTACCAGTATTTTCTTCACTTTTGAAATGTGATTTGGTTTAACTTTTTAAATTGATTTTACAGTGAGCTGTTACAACAACAACAACAAAAATTGCACTTATTTTCATTTAGTTGATGACTTAAATGGCCTGCCTGAGATGAAAGTGTTGATGCTTCCTTGGGGGGATGATGGAAAGGTTTGCCTAATAAAATTGTTAGAACTACTGGAAACAATACAACAGCTGATGAAATTTGGGTTGAAGAAATGGAGCCTCACTGATGTGGAGGTCAGAATTCTAGGTAAGGAAGGGTACTGTGGATGAGCAAAGGATGAAGGACAAAAATTAGACAAAACTCAAAGCTAGTTCAGGAAACCCAGCAATAAGTGAAATAGCATCAAGTCTGAGTAGGAGAGAGATATGGAAAGAGAGAGAGAGAATATTAACTGAGCCAAATAACACCCACATTTCTGCTCAGTAAGGACCATTTTTCACTGCATAAACAGTGCAAGGAAGACTGCAGGCAAATGGAGATTCTGGTGAAGAAGCTACTTGAGAGGGAATCTTTTCTGATTGACAGATTTATTATCTCCTCCATAAACATGGCAGGAATAGAATTGGACTCTTCTTACATCAAACTGTCCACTAACATAACATCTGTTACAGAATGTATGTCAATAGTAGAGTTAAAAAAGGCCAATGTTAGTATAATTTTTATCAAGGTAGATAGCTGAAGATTGGGGAGATAGAAAAACTACATGGATTCACATCACTCACCCCTTCTGAGGTTACAGTAGAAATGAAATGTCAAAATGAATGAGAATATTCATGACCTTGATCTTGCAATGCTTCTGTGTGAGTGATCATAAGCAGCAGTCCATTGGCCCATTTAAACTAATGACCTCTCTGTAGTTAAAAGGATCCTGTTCTATGCAACATACTGCAAGGTTATGTTTTAACAAGGAAGAGAAGTCTAGATATAAAAAAAATTGTGATATGTGCCTGCTATATTTTACATTGTTGGTTATAAACAAGAAAAAAAAAAGTAACATGCAAGCACATGTTTAAATCCTTTTCTATTAAGTGTGGTATTGTTTTGAGCATAGAAGTTCAACTGAATTCAGTGAGGCTCAATTCTTCAATATCCTGAATAGGAATCATTCTCTTCATTAGGGCTTGAAGCAAAAATAAACACATAAATAAATATATGTTCACAGGCAATTTGTTTGAGAAAGAACACCTGCAGATGAATTGTGTGGCAAGCAAAACAGCTTTCCTTCATGCAGCCACTGATCTCTCTCAAGAAGCTGATATCTGTAGGTTTCAGCAGCAAAAAAGACTGGGTGCCTGCATCACTGTTAGTCTGCAAATTAAGTCAGATACCAACCACCCTGAAATATTTAAAGGAGATTGAAGTCACTGGATGGAAGTTTGATTGCCATGATCTTGGACTTATGGAGGGTGCAAAGATAAACTGTGGAAAACAATTTCAGCTAGTCCATTCTTAAATAGAACATGCTTTCCCAGGGGACATTCACTTACAATTTTTCATATTTGAGAAATGTCCTTCTCTATAACCACTCATTGAATAGGGTTATTTGGATCTCCTGGTCTGCTAGTGAGACTGGAGTGAGAATAGTATCACATCATTTTCTGGGAGAAACAGGTCAAAAGAAAGTAACAGAGCTCACCTCACATTAGCCCCAAATCCAGCAACCTGTAATGCCTCTCAGGCTTTAAATGATTTCAAGGAGTGTTTACTTTATCTGTGTGTGCCTTCTATGCGCTCATTAGCTTTGAAGTTTAACTGTGTAGATTAGGGAAAGCTCTTAATAAAAAGGTAACAAAGCCTGCAACTTGATCGATAGTAGGTAGGTGTTTTACCAGGTTTTTTTTCCAGTTAGATAGTATAGTTGTCTGACCTAGCATAGAGAAGCTTTTCCTACTGGCAGGGCAATTCTAGTATAGCTACATCTCTATAATACACTACGGGAAATGTATTGTAGGGACAGAATATACCAACGAAAAGTTAGAACTCTAAAATAACAACAGTATGATTAGAGCATATTAGCTTTACAAAAAAAGGGCATGGTCACACAAGTGACCATGAATTAGAGAGATGTAACCAAGAGCTATTCTGCAGTTATTGGCCACAAACAAATTCTTATTCCACAGCAAAACACCAGATAGCTTATTTCAAGTGACTTTCACCATTTTTAATCTACCACCATTTTGGCTAGTGAAAAAAAGTCAGCATTTATTGCTTTCTTTCACAGTAAGCTACCTCACATGTGACTTGTGCTAAAAGTTTACAGGTGGACATTATAACAAAGTTGGTGGTGTGCTCTTAAGTTCATACTGTGGTCCACTTTACAGGAAGTTGGTTGTTTTCTCATACCCTTAGTTCCTGGTGTAGACAAGGCAGAATGCAGTCTTCAGGCCATCACAGTCCACAAATATCCCAGGAAAGAATTGTACACAAGGTGGCTCCAAACACAGCAAAAGAAAACAGAGGATTTGGCCACATCTGTAGAACACAGTGGCCAACCAAAGACAGCAGACTCTTGTTTCCAGTCTGCCACTGGAATGAAGGGACAGGAGTACCAGTTACAGCTTCTGTTTCACTTCTCTAGGCAGTGTTGAACCATGGGTGCTTGTACATTGTGAACCCCTTAACTCTGTGTTGTCTCCTCATAAGCACTTGTACTTGTGAATTCTGTTTTGTGCCAGAGACTTCAAAGCTGTTTCATTCATCTCCCTGTGCCCTACCAGTAAAACAAATACAGGATTTTCCCTGTAGTTAGTATCCTTCAAAGGCATGATCCTGATTCAGCAAAGCACTGAATTCAGTGAAAATGCCTAAGTTATCTCTATTGACAAAATCTGATGCAGGCTAGAAAATACTTTTTTTTTCCAAGCAGCAAACCCCTATATCAAATATATAGACTGAAAACTGAATAAAATACTAGAAAAATGGATTTAAAATTACTAGGGTGCATCTGTGAAAAGAGACACATGGATTTCTGTAGTAAATACTTTTTTTTTTACACAGAAAGATCTCAAAATAATACAGTTTAAAGAAGATAGTTTCATCAACATTTATGTATTTCGATCTTTTCAATTGCTTAGTTGCTTCGCAGAGCAACTTTGTGCTTCAAAGCTCTATTTGAGATTGGTCAAAATGTGAAAGAATAACCAAGCTCTTGGTAAACCCTGCATCCCTCTTCCTGCAGTTGTATTTGATGTCTTTGCTTCCTACTCCCTCAGCAGGCTATACTTCTCACCAAGGACTGTAGTTAATGTTGTTTACATTAGACACAGTGAAAAGTTGAATAAATTAGAGAAACCATTTTTGTTCTGCCTATTCCTTTGTTTACACTTTGTCACTGGCACCTGATGGTGCAGACCCAGGCAAATTTTTTGCCCTCTACAGCTTGTTCTGTAAGAAAAAACAAGTAGAAACCCACACTCTGTTTTCTGGTGGATATTGAATTGCAACATACTGAGTGTCCTTGTCTTGAGATGTATAAATCCACTCTGACAATTAAGACATATGATACAAACCCGAAGAGCTCTATTAGGTGTTACAATTAATGTACTAGGATGTGGACAGGTGTTTGAAACAGCCAACATATCTTCAAAGGACTTCATTTTCCATTTAAAGGTAGCTGTGAAAGCTCAGATCTAGAAAGCAGCTGACAAAAAATGGTTAATAGCTGTTGATGAACCTGAAGAAGAAAGTGTGGGTAGTCCAAGCAGGTGGCCTTGTAAGAACAAGATCTTGGAGAGATGGTGGTAAAAACTGAGTCCTGGAGGTTGAATGGAGATGGGTGATCCTTTTTTGAGGATGACTGCAATTAAGGCAACTTAGAGAGCAAACCAGGAGCTCAGACAAGATGCTGAGAAATTAGAATGACCAAGAAAATATTTACTTTGGACTCCAGGTGGCTGTGCAGTTTTGTTGCCAGTTGACACCTTGGCCATAATAGGACCAAGCTGGAAACCTGAGCTGTAGAACACACAAATTTGGATAAGGCCTAGAAAGAAAATATGAGCCAGATGAGGGCTTATGTCTGATGCTATGCCAAAAACCAAAGGACTATGCGAGCACTGAGGCAATCACCTTCCTAGAGCTATAAATGGGATATGTTAAGTTTTTCAGTGGAGAAAGGGAAAGGAGAAGAAAACTGAACAAGTCCAGGAAGTAAAAATTGAAAAAATGATGTTACTCGGATAGTTGGGGACAAACCTGTACAAGTTTGATTTGACAGTGCTATGAAATTGAACTGCTGACTTCACTTGTTTTTAGGCTTTCATGCTATTCAGCCTTACTCTCCCAGTCTGAAGACCTTTCTGTTTTCTATGAAAAAACTAACAAACCCATGCATGATTTAATTATTGTAATTAAAGGACTATTCTCTTCTTTCCAATGTGTTGTGTTGTCTTTTATCCCAGAGTGTCATGTTTCCAGAGAGAGTGCTTTGCATTGGCAGCCTTTTGCCCTCACTTTGTACTGATGTAATTAAACACATACAGTGCATAGCAATGGAAAACCAGGCACTAGAAATGTGGAAGATTATGTTGTGTAGAGAACTGGAGTGTGTTCCATGTCTTGTGAGATCAGAAACAAGTGCCATTAACCCCAGTCCTTGGAGGAATCCTTTAGTTTTGGTAAGTGGTGGAGAAGTCTTTGTTAGGACTGATGATAGGGGGAAAAAAGCAAGCAGCCAAAGAGCAATGTTTTAACCACTTAAGGAATGGGTAACTGAGCCTTTGGAAGACAGTTCTAAAGAGGGTTCAGTCATATCCTGTGGATAGTCTCAATCCTACTAGAAGAAAGGCATAATAAGACCTGAGTTGTTCTGCGGTGGAGTCAGTGAATAAACCTACATTTTGGTGTGCTCTTTTCCTCACTAAACCAGCACATTCCAGTACTTCTACAAAATATTTTAAAAGTGAAAAATTAACCAGCAGTGTCCGCCCCTCCTTGCTCTAAAGCAAAAGAGCCTGTGACATATAATGATGATTTTTCACATTCCTACAGTTGCTTTTCCCCAGTTTTCCTCCACAATATCTTGGATCATATTCTTTTACACTTTGTAAGTGTTTGTAGTAAGCACAGTAGAACTACCTGCAAACATGAACAATTTTAGGTTTGTTTTTACAGTCTATCCCCTTCCTTCCTAAAAGTCTGATGATTAACAAGCTGAGTTATAATGCTATTGCTACACATGCACAATTTAGGGATGAAAAAGATGCTGATGAGATACTTAAAATGTCAAATTATAGATATATAGAAAGCAGGAAACTGCACCCTACAGAAGATCATTGTTTGTTGTTACAATACTGTATAGTGTATGCTTTCAATGATTTATGAACAATCATTTAATCTGCCTTCCCAGCCCTCTGGATCTGAATTAGTCTCTTGATAGCTCTGATTAACTTGGCCCCCTTCAGTCATATAATGCTGTTTTTGCTTGTAGATAAGCAGCTTTTGATTCGTTGTATTTGGACTGTTTCCCACAAGTGGTATAAATGTGTCCTTAATGCTCTTACAAGTTTGTTTGTTAATAAGATTAGAAGGATGATTGTAATATTTGTTGATTACTATCCAGTATACTGCTAATCCATTATGGCGGTGAGGAAAGGGAAGTACATAGCATGGATTTGAACATAAATCTCAAACAGTAGCACTTGTTAACTTTCAGCAGCTTATGTATTTTATTGTGCTCATTGCTAATTAAAATTCTTACACAGAAAGCTTTCTTCACCCTAGGCTTGACCTGCCTCATATGATGCACTGAGGTGGCACTTTCCTTGAATTAGGGTAGTTTGGGCATGTGACAAGTATTCTCTGATCACCTTCCTTATTGTGAGTCTCTAATAACTAGCTAGCACGCAAGAAGAGCATTAACGTCCTCATTGTATTAGTTCTCCTGTGTGAAAATATAATGGGTTTCAGTGGAAGGAAAATTAGATTGGGACTATTTCTAACCATAGAGATTCCTTCACATATGGCAAGCAATCCTTTCAGTTTATTCCTCTGCATTTGCTTTCCTTTCTCCTTTAACTTTACTTCTTTCTACCCCATTCCTTTTTTCCTGCAAATCTTACCTGACATCCTTTTTTTTTTTTATACAAAGAGATTTTTAACAAAATATATTTAACTAAATTTTGACTGTGATACAGGAGTGATCAGATTACTTTTGTGGGAGCTGCAACAGCTGAAATTCTTTCAAGACTGGGACCTCAAAAAATTAGCTTGAGTTTTGGATCAAATGATGCCACTTGCCAAAAGGCAAAAAATAAAAAAGAGACTAGATTTGTCAGTCTTAAAATTCAGAACATTTTCTCCAAATTGCAAAAATATAATAGGGAAAACAGCAAAGGGATGTTCCTCTTCAAGCCCATGAATATTCCATTATCCAGAGAGAAATCTCATTGATCTGGAGACACTTGCAGAAACCTAGCTACTTCTAGGCCTTCTTCATGACACATGGATGTCTCAGGAGCTCTACTCACAATCCCTTAGGTTGTCTACTCAAATTACCCCAGACCACTCCAACCGAAGGTTTGAAGGTACTAATGTGGAGCATGCCTAGCTCAGCACTGCTAGTAGCAATAGGGTATTACTGGAAAACTCTGGTAGGAGCTCATGCACTCAGGGCAAGAGGGCATATCAGGTCACAGCTAAGCCTGAAAGGTCTAAACAACCCCCATTCTGAAAAATATGTTAGAAGATGAGAGTGAACTTGCATGATTGGTAGGAAGCAAACCCTTTCCAGCACTACATGAAAAGAAGTAAGGGTGACTAGGAGGTTTTTCCGCAGGCTTTAGGACAAAACCATTTCATTAAAGCCACAGCCTGAAACATGAGTCAGTATACTAATATACCACAACAGTCAGGTTACACTGTTATAACATATTCATCAACTTGTAAGCATATATGTTCCCCAAACTTGAGGGATTTTTCACTAGCAGATTTGCACAAGCATAATTACCTGAGCCAACATTCAGAGGCAGTTATGCATAGTTATGCTCCACTGATGTCACTGGGAGTCCTGTGGGAGCCTAGGCTTCACTGCTCCTTTGCTTCCCCTGATGCTTGAACATGCACGGTCTCGTCTTTTGCATTGTACTAATGCTAGTCTGTGCCTGGCACAGAATCACCCTTAAACTGTTGTACTCCTGCTGACCATAAGAACATAAGGATAACCTCTGTGAATTTTCAGCAAGGGTTAAACAAAAATTATAGATCGGAGGGAAATGAATTACTGAGCTGCTGCTCCTCATAAACAATCAATGACTGTACTGCTGCTAGATTAGAAATCAGGAATCACTCCTCAATATTCACTTCATTTCAAGCAAGAAACTTTTTATTTATATCAAAAAGATGCAAGAGCAATTTGGTTTTTTTAATTAAACCTGGCACCAAGCTTCCATTTTGAAGCCTGACCTGGCTCCTACAAAAAATCCACAATACAATTTTAATTTGCACTTTAAAGGGAGAGGAAAGTAAGCTTTGTTCTTGAAAATATGATGTTCACATGTCAGCTGTAACAGCAAATTTGCTAGCCAAAATGCTAAAATAATGATAGAATAACAAACTGAATGTAAACCATCCCATCTCCTGCCCTAAAGACAAAATAGAGAATATTTTCCCTCCAGAGTTGATTAGCAAAAGTTTTGTGACAAATGAACAGTTAATATTGTACTTAAGCCAATATGATTTTATCTAGCAAAGGCTCTAAGAAAACATTACATTAACTTCATGTTACCATGAGAAGTTAAAAGAATTCAGAGGTGTAGGGTTTTATTTTCTTAAAGGAATTTTTCAGAAGTACCAAATGTAACCTAAAAAAGATGGAGACTGTGAATTTTTACTATTATTTGCTTAGTATGATTAGTGCTGTGTATTTATTTTAGTCTAGGAGCCTCAATAAAATATATAAAATAGAAACAGATACTGACTCACGTTTCTGTCAGTGAACAGCATACACTGGAACTTTTCTGACCTTGGAATGCATATGAGCTGGTCAGTCACCTGATCCAGTGCTCCAAATAAATTGCGGGTGTCTATTATATTTATTAGCAACCACTGGGTGTCACTGTGTCTCTACAAATGCAGCTAAAATGGGCTTGATTTATTAAGGAAACAAATGCATATCAGTTGCAGATAATACACACCATTAATGTATCTTTTTATGGAACTGTCAGGTTACTTGTTCTCCCATGTATGTAAAACTCTTAAGATACCTTAAGTTCTGTATACTGAACAGCAAATGAGCAGAAAAACAGCAGCCAACTAGGAGGTAGCCCTAGGAAAAAGAGAGAATCCTTCATTTACTTTGTATACAATCTGTAGCTGTGATTGCTGGCACTTGCATGGTTCATTTTATATTACTTTGCAATGCACTGGCTACAAAAAAATGGCTACCATAAATTTTGTCCAACCTCTGCAAATATTGTATTATTAAAGCCTCATACCTTATTGCAGTTAGAGGCCATTCTCCTTTAAAAGATTCATAGTAGCTATAAATATCAACTTCAGCATGGAATTCAGCCTGTAAACAACATGTGCTCCAGAAGGAAGTTCTTTCTTGAGTGAATGTTTTAAAAAGACTGATTGTGGCACAGAACAGCTCAAAACTCTGGTTTCCAACCCTCTGTTTCACCAGCAGCTTTTACTGCAGCTGAGGAAGCAAAGGCCAGGATGACTTTTAGGCTCTGGACAGATCATTGTACATATTATACCCCCCAAATACTTCTCCAACTATTTAGGTTTCAGAAGACAAAGCATTGTTGTCAGTGAGGGTTACCATGCCTTGCTTGCAGGGACAGCAAAACTAACCTCACCAGCACCAGCCCAGCCTGGAGCTGACCTGTGCTGGGCTCTGGCCAGCAAGGGCTGAGAGGTTTTTGCAGGACCGACAGCAGGTAGAAGGTGTCAGAGGAAGAAGAAACTTGGATCCTGCTCACCATGGTATTTTAAAGTCCTCTCTGGAGACTCTAAGCATGTGAGTGTCTTCTCACAGCCTTTTTTTCATACAATTCTGCCATGTATTTTTGTCATGAGCTGCACATACGCAAGGCTCAGAAGTATGTGGTGATACTCTCCTGGCATCTGTGGACATAACACCAGCAGGAGCAGAAAGTACTAAGACTGGAAGGTTCTCCTGAAGATATAAGATGTAACATTTCTTTAGCCTTGATCCTATGGTTACCACAGATCAAAGACAGAAAATGCTGGTGAAATGCTTTTTTATTTAAGGTTACGTTCATGTGATGCATTCAGCTATCTGAAGCATTTATTATAAAGACAGGCAGCTGTAGGTTTCAGTGACAATATTCTGACTGATCAATCACAGCAAGAGAGGCAGGAAGGTCAGCGTCCTGATGAAAATAAGAGACAGAAGTACTGACTTAGTGTGAGCCATACATATTTGTCTTCTGAAGTCTGAATATGTGTTAGAAACATTCCCCAGTGAAGAGCTGGAGCAACTATGCAGTTAGTTCTGCCTCTCTGAGTCTGTAGATGGCTAAGCAGTTGCATAGATTGAGGCCTTGAGGCTGCAGCTAGAATTGCCTAAAACTTAGTTTCTTGTACTCTGGAACATGGAAGATTTCCCCTCTGACCTGGAATGGAAACTAGGTCATTGTCATCCCCCACAGATTTCTCCAGTCTTCTTGCTTTGGTTTTTTTTGGTTTCTTTTTTTCAAAAAGATGACAAAGCTGACATCTCCTGGGGACTCCCCAGCAGGTTTGCTGCTGCAGCTCAGTGGCCTGGCACAGCACTCTGCTCTCTGGTGGAGAGCCCAGGACACTCAAAAGCCCCCCGTCTTTGTCCTGGCTTCCTGTCTCCTAACCCCAGCTCAGGCAGCCTAAAAACTGCAGTGTCTACACTTGGCACCTGATCCTCCGGTGGGGAGGGGGGAAGTCTTGTGAGTCCCTGCATGAACTGAGGCTCCTAGTGTTCCTGTGCTCGGTGTTACAGCCTGTGGGGTCAGCAAGAAGGGAATCCTCCAGCTGGATAGGCAGGGGATTTGAAATCCTGGGGACCTCTAACCATCAGCTAGCCTGAAAAGCAGGTACTCATGCTTTGCATGCTCTGTAAGCACAGAGTAAATCTACATGGGGGCCACCGCCAATCTGCCATTAGTCCATCCCTTGTCTAAAAATGAATTCAAGCTCTCAAGCTCCAAATCAGGTCTATACGTGTAGAAGCAAGATTTATGAAGAACTGCTCTCTGAGGTGCTGCTTCTCTCCTCCCCAGTCTGCAATGGCAGCGTCCTCATCCTCCTTCCCAACTCCAGACAGAGTCAGGTGCTCTTTGGCCCTTCCCCTTTCCCAGTGAGGTTTTGCAGGGATGGAAATGAGAGGAGCAGTTTTTTTGCTACGAGGATGGAGCCTGTGGTGCTGGATTATTTCTGCTCTGGTCTTCTTCTGTCAGGAGGGTCAAGAGCAGAAGCTGTCGTCAGCTGCTGTAGCCCAGAAGCGGGGCTGTGAAGCCAGCAACCAATTAGAAGGATTTCTTCTGAATATTTTGTCAAATGTTCTCTTCTGCAAACCACCTTTCTGTTCACATACTGGAAACTTTGGGTCTTCAGCTCCTTCCAACTCAATGCATCTTAAGCTTTGTCAGAGCTGGCCAGAGCTTTAGACTTTGGAAACACAAACTCCTGAACAGCCCACTACATGAATTTTCAGAAAACTGGGCAAGTTTTTAAAGGAAATATGACTGTGATTTGGGAAAAGTTTGTTGAAACCAAACCACTTCCAAAGAACATGTTGGGTTTGACAGGACAGCATTTTCCAATGACATTACATTTTGTCCTCAAATTCCTGAACAGTTCCAGTCAGGTCTTTGTTCTGGTTTGGTCACAGCAATGAGATCACATCATCCAGTTATGCCAGACAGCAAATCCCGTTTTGTAAAAGAACTTTTCTCAAGCTGTGAGTTTCTACTTTGCAAGGGGTCTTGCCACTACTTTAAATCTCTGTTTGCATTTTAAATTTCTCTTTCTTGAAGGGAAAATTGCAGTATGCTGAGAAAGAGGAACACCAAAGGCATACATTTATAGTCAGATCATTTGTTCAAATGCAACCAACTGCAAGTGTTGATGACGGTTTTGGAAAGAAAGTTTAAGATGTTTACCTTGAGCCAAATAACAAGAAATCAGGGTGTTTACACACTTCCTCCTCCATTCTGCAAATGTAGAAGCAAGATTAGTGGATGTATGTCTCTTGGTTGAAGGCAAATAGGGGTCGTAAGTTAGGAAGTGACAGAACTAATAGGAATTTGCTGACGTTCAACTCACATGCTGTGATTAAACTGACATGTCCCCCAAAACCCAGCAGTTAGAGACACTTGCAATACTGCTAAGAGGAATCTTCACCAGGAGCACCAATCTTCAAATATTTAGAATCCCTTTGTTCAGGATTACCTCTGAGGTCTTATTTGGTTTACCATGTTACACATGCTTTTATCAGCTATGTTTATTTTTTATCCCAGTACTGCAAGTCTTAATGATATGGCACATATATCCAGTTTCCTACCCCTAAATCCTTTTTTTCATAGGCTAATGTCCAAGTGCTCTTTGACATTATTTATTTACTTACTTATTTATTAACCATTTTGAATTGTGGTACCAGACAGATACTGTGATTTTAACACTGCAATCCTTAGTGGTAAGATCACCACAAAGAGTGTGCATGCAGAGGCTCTGATTTTGTTGGTCTGCACTGAGTAGAGTCTCAGAACAATGTAAAATGTTCCCTGTTTCAAAAAGGTAGGTGGGCAATATTGTTGGATCACCAAGATCCAGCAATAAGAGTTTAATCTTTTAAATTTCAGGTGACTGGTAAAATCAGATTTGAAGATCACGCTCCAAATTTGCCTCAGAAGTGCTTGGTACAAGACAAATCAAAATGTAATGGGACTTGCTTTTCAAGGCTGTTTTTTATTTGCCTCCTTGCTAAGGAAATAAGTTCAACAGAGAGGGAGAGACAAAGCATTCTGGAAATACCAAACAAGAATTTGGTACCATCAAACTTCATCTGGTTACCACTTAGATTTGTCTTCAAAATGAGACCAAATGCAAACCAGCCCTAATGCAGATTCAGTCTGAAAACTTTTCTGTCTACTCTTAAGCAACATGAAACACAGCAACAGCCATAGAAGTCCACTATGCACCAAGGAAACTTGTTAAAACGTGCATACTTTTGATCACTTGAGACGATAAATAAACAGAATAGCAAGCACTACTAGACTCAGGACTTTAGGTGAGTCAAGTTGAAAATACTAACATTTTCTGACCTTAAAGTTAACTTTACTGAACTGTGGACAGATGGGTTACCCTGCATTGTTTGTAGGGTATGGTAGTGGCACAACTCCTGATGGATCAGACACTTCCAGGCTCACCCGTCAATCAGAACTGAAGGAAGCAGCTGAGAATGAGAATTTTCTTTCTCTGGCCTTTTGTATATAGACATAAGATTTGTTCTGAGCTTCATGGTTACAATTCTAGCCTGTCTTCCCAGTTCTGTGATACAGGTTTACCACAAACTTCTTTATGGGTCACTTAGGAGCCTCTAAAGTACATAGCATGTGAGGAGCTTATTGCTTAAATTTTATGGGACTCAAGTAAATAAAACTGTTTGAATAATAACAATATCTCTTGAACTCAATAAACCTGGAGGATTTTTAGATACAGTTAAAATGGCACACAAGCCAGAAGTATTATTAAAACTGATTCATCTCAGGGCTGTTTTAGCCTGAGAAGCTCACAGCTGGTTTATGTCAAGGTTACTGTGGCTGCAACATCCTGATGAAACGAATTTAAACCACCCTTATTCATTTTTCTACTGTGTTGTAGCTATCATCAGTGTATAGACCTAGTGCTAACCTCAAGGATATATTTGAAAAATAAAGGTAAACTTGAGTTTATAGGTTTTGGTTAAACAGATAAAAAAACCCTATAAAATATCAGGAGCTATCTAGATCTTCGGTTCAGTGTAAATTTGGAGGATTGCCATAGAAACAAGTGCATTTTTTTGTCATACTGGAAAAAACTAATGAATTAGAGCAGTGAGTTAAATAATTTAGAAGATAGTATGGATGACTGCTTAACTCTTAAGCAGCAAGTTTATTCTATTTATAGCATAGTTTCAATTTTTTCTCCTTCTTTCTGTATGAATTTCAGTAATTTACTTATTCATTTAAAAAGTATTAAGTGAGGTCAGTAAGCCCACTGCCCTTTTCTATATCACATGGAAAATCTGAGTTTAGGAGATTACTTCTGAGGTCAGATGAAGAGGATGCATAGAGAAGATGATCAGCTTGAGGGCAGAGGTAGTGATGCTGATGTGTTGGCATATATGAACAGTCCTGTGACTGGTTTATCAAATGTAGTGCAATGACACTGTTGCATGACCGACAGCTTCATTTCAGAGTCTGGGATGATGCTACATAATTATCCTTCTGCCTAGAAATAAAAGGGCAAGTTGAATGTTGATCCAGTTAAATAGTTCCAGGAGGTGAATATTTCACTGGTAGAAAGTGCAGTTGCAATGCAGAGGATCCCATTTGAATTAGGCAATGCATTACTGGGTGCATAACCTCTTAGTTGAAAATAGGACATGGGCAGAATCTCTCATCATATTTGAAAGGGGTGCAAAAAGACAAACTGTTAATAGCCAGGTATTCAGATAAGTGAGAAGGTAGAAGCAAGGTCCCAAAGGCAATGACAGAGGCTCTGGAATAGAAAATAAAGAGATAGGTGCTCCGGAGGTCAAACAGCATTGTCATGTGTGTTTGCTTTGATACCAATGAGTGTTATATCAGTGCTGGAAAGATCACTGATGGGTATAAATGAGCAGTTTGGTCTATATACCTGTTTTAAGTTTTTGCTGCTAGTCATTCAAACTCCCGTCAACAACAGTTTTAGCTCTTATCAGCCAAAAGGTGAACAAAGCAAATGCTACTTAGCAAAAAGAAGACCAAGGAGCTCCAAACTCTAATATATGCAGCTTATGCCACAGGACAAAATACAGAGAGGCAAGCAAACAAGACAGTACATGGTACACTGTCAGGAAAAAAACCTGTCAGGAGTCTCCCTGTGGGTGAAAATGAACCACTGACTATTACACACCTGGATTTAAAAACTAGGAAAGCAAAATTTTGGGGAGCAGCAAGTGTCCAAAATCTACTTCAGTAGCAGTTAATTAAAGAAAAAAACCTATGTAAAAAAGAGAACTACTGAAAAAAAGACCTAAAAGAGGCAAATAAAAGAGTACATGCTTGCAGTTAACATGAAGACTATTTATAGACAAGATACCAAAGGCTCAGAACGATGGCAGGACTTCTACCACACAGACTTCAGATATATCAGCACACTCCACCCGAAGCTCAAAGCAATCCATTAACATGATTTAATATCAGGTTAATGAAAAGTATTTGAAATAAGAAGACACACTTTCAAATATCTAAGGCTACCTTGAAAGGAGGAAAATGGAAAGTAATATAAAAAACTGGCAGGTTAAATATAAATGCATAAAAGGGAGTAGTCAGAGAACATAAGGTCAGAGAAGAAACAGTAAAAAAATATATTTTTTTTGTAGCTGTGCTCTCTTTGGAGACTTCGGGAACATTTCCCCATCAGATTCCTTCCTGGCGGATGAATCTGAGGATGTGTTGCAGACTGCATTGTCAGTGGAAGTATAACTATCAACAAAGTGAAGAGTAACAAATCACTGTACCCAGATGTCATTCAGAACAGAGTTGTAAAGGACTGCAAGTCTGAAATAGCTGAACTATTAACTGTTGTGTATAACTTCTTGTTTAAAACCAGCTCAATAGCAGCTGAAAGGAATTTCTTAAATTTGTCAGAAATAAGAATTCAAAAGCTTTGAAAACACCAGCTAAACTGGTAAGAAAAGTGGTAGAGAATATAATCAGTGAGCTGGAAAAGGGGTTAAATAGCGAAGTGGCAAAATTTGCTGATGGTACTGTATTGTTCAGGGTAATCAAAATGAAAGCTGACTGTGAAGATTTCCAGGGGATTCTTATGATGCTAAGGGAGTAATAAAACAACAAAGGAAACTGAATGCATAAATGTAAAGTAATGCCTGTGGAAGAAAAAAATCCTATATATATATTAGACTCAGAAATAGTTTCTATCACTCAGAAGAGAGATTTTTAAAGGTAAATCCTTACTAATGAACAATTAAGCTGCTAAAATGCTGGGAATTATTTGGAAAAGAGTATGGCATGAATCCATAGTGGACCCAGAACTTGAAAACTCTGTACACTTCCAGTGCTGTCATCTCAAAAAGTTTACAGTAAAAATAGAAAAGAGAAAGAGAAGGACAAGAAGGACTGTTGAAGCTAAACAATGGCTTCTCTGAGACAAACGGCACGCAGCCCAGAAAACAACAGAGGGATGCTGTGATGGACTCCGTAAACAGAGAGTAGCAAAGAAAAGGTGAGTAGGAGTTAATTGTCCACTATCTTTTCTAATATAAGAACTATGGATATCAAAGAGACCTAGCAGGTGACAGATTCAAAACAAACAGAAAAGAGACACTTCACATAATGCATCACAAGTTCTTAAATCTCTGAGCTGAGTATATACCAGGGAAGCATCACTAGATACCTTCCCTATTCTTACACTTGGATTCTTCCAAGTATTAAGAAGAGGGACTTTCCTAAGACTTTGAGTCTTAGGGGTAGGATGCTATTTTCAGTCTTAGGAGAAGGTTGCTATTCTCATGCCATAAGACAAATTAATTTAATTCCTCTCCTTTCCATTTTCTGAGTTTATTTGTTAAAGGCTCTCATCATGTCACCAAAATATGTAAGGACCTGGAATTGAACCACTGTAGCAAGAGCTTCCCAAGAAAGCTGGGGAAAAACAGACAAGTTTAGTTTCTGTTGAACTTCAAGCAGAAGTCATTTTGGTTAAACACATATCTCCATAGAGAAAACATCCCTTTTAAGGCAGAACAATATTAGATTACAGGGTATGTGACACCATTTTTCCACATTCCAGTTTAACATTCACACAAGCTCTTCCTCCCAGATGTGACATTTCGCCTGACACTTACTGCATGTCATGCACTGGCCTGAAGGCAGTAGGTGAAAGTGACATGGCATTTAAAGAAAATGTTCCTGACAGGGTAGCCTTGATCTGCAATTGCATGAAAATCACTACCGTTTATTTACAGTGGCTTGGTTAAAGATCTGTACCCGGCCCAGGGGCATAAAGCAGTGACCCAATGTCTTAAATAGAATTCCACTTGAAATAAAATAAAACAAAGGAAATATGCCACAGTAATAATATTTGAAAGGTCTGCTGAGTGGTAAAATAAACACTGCCTGTATTTATCTGGCTATCAATCCATGGAGAACATGAAGTAATTTGTCATGCTGGAATGGTGAGACTCATAAGCATCTTTGGGATCACTTAACTGACACACATGAAAACTTAGTGGGAAGACACAAGATCAAAACTATCCCTTTTTTAACTTGGTGTTACAGTCAACATTGAGTAAATAATAATTTCCCTTTCCTTTTCCCAGAGGTCATCAGTCTTATTTACCTCAGGAATTCCAGCTATTCTCAATTTTAATTTAATATCTGAAATAATCTTGTAATGTGCACTAAGAAAGCATTTTTTGGTATATTTGAATATTTTGAAAAGGAATTTACAAATAAGCTGGATTGGTTTAAACAACTGCATTTTAAAGCATACATGAGGTTCTGTAAGTATATTTGGGAGACAGGATGTGTGGCTTACAGTGGTTTCCCTCTGCGGATGTGATGGATAGGCTTGGGAACCACATACAACTGTCCCTATGGTACATACCATATGGAGGTCTGCAGGGCAGAGGAGGAGCTGGTGCGTGGCATGTGCTCACACCTGCAGTGCCTGCTGTGTGTGGTACGCCAGCCGCATGCTTGCAGCTCAGAGAGCAGCTCAGGGCTGTCCCTGTCGGCTTGATGGAAGAGCAGTACCTGTCAGGCAGAGCAAAGCAGCCATGGAGATGGGTGCTTGAATGGGCACTCAGGTGCAGGATATGCCCAGACTCTCTCCCCTAATATGTGCCTGATCCCATTGCCGAGTCAGGCCTTGCATTCATACAAGGAAAAGGAGCAAGTCTGGACTCAAATATGGCTCAATGAACAGCACAGATGCATCCATGATTCTGGGGAATTTTCTACCTAGTCCTCCTTCTAGGTCGTATTTTTGACTGCCTAGAAGATGTGTGAGAAAATGGTGACAGTTTTGCATAAGAAGAACAGAAGAAGCAACCATTGCTCTTCCTAACAGCTACCTATTCAGGTACTTAAAATCAAATCAGAATTACAAGGCTGTTCTTTCATTTTGTGTATCCTTGTGCTGCATTTACCACACATGCTTCCACATTTTCAGCAAATAAGGTAGGAGTGCTACAGACACCCATGACATGTCATGACACAGCTGCCTCACGTGCCACATACACCACTGAATATTGAACAGAAATGTTGCTGGACAAAGCAATAGATAAAACTCTCAAAGATTCAGTGCAGTGCTTAGCAGCAGTGAAAAAACAAATCCACAATATATAAATAGAAACACTGCCTATAATCTGGCAGAAATTATTTTAGAATGATTTCAAGTGGACAGCAGTAACGCAAACATGTACAGTATGCACAGAGATTAATATTCAGGGACTAGTATGAGGGGGAAAAGTGACTGGAGTAGTGTCTGAGTACGTATTCTGGGCTTACAGAGAGGGTAACAGAACAAATGGCTTGGTTCTCAGAGGGGAGCTGCATGAGGAGTTCCAAAGTGTTCTCTTTCCCTATTTTACATCCATGAGCAAAAGAAAGAAAAATGAGCCAGAAACAAAAGATAATCTACTTAGCACTGGAATCCTGATGCCGTCAACCTCTTCCTGTAAATTCAGTGGGCTTGAGTGGAGAAAAGAAAAAAGAATGACCAGGAGAAACATTCTGAAAGGTGGCTTAGTTATCTGTTTGGGGAATTTAAAGAAATGGTGAGGAAGCAGTGAGCCCAGGGCAATGATGCTGCTGAATATCTTGCCTTCTTTACATTTTGCATCTCCTTAAGCTTCTCATTAGAACCAGTGTCTGGTCTAAAACAGTAGGAGTCAGCAGGATAAATGTACTGTAAGAAACACATTTTCATCCAACAGTTCAAAAGCCTCAGTAAAAATGGTAAAGCTTCAGCTGTCCGCTGTGGGCTGTAGCAGCAGACGGCATGGGTGGGGCCTCAGTGCAAGTCTTGGCTGCCTGTTTTTTGGGGGAGCTTGAATAAAGATATTTATTCTTGGAAGAAAATAGGTCAATTATTTTCTATGGCAACTGGAAAATAAACAGACAAACTGGCAGCAAAACATCTACCCCCTGTTCAAAAAAAAAAAAGACCAAGTAAAATGTTACTTTGTAATATTCATTACTAAACTATTGAGTTACATTCCATGTTAGCTTTTTACAGCCTTGCAGAGCACAGTCCACATTGCTGGGAGCTAATGGGATAAGCCCCAAGAACTGCTGTGGAAGCTGAGCCTGAGCCTGAGCCTGAGCCTGACCCAGTTCACTGCTGACAGTGAGTGGGGAGAAATTTCACCTGGATAATCATGCAGCAGGAAACATGAATCATGAGCACTGTCTCACTTCCAGCAGGATTTGTGTGTGCCTTATTTGTATATAAATTAAATTTACATCTTAAAAGATGTCAGTACTCCTGGGTTGTTGAGGTCAGAGGGAAGGTACTTATTTACTTGCTTCCCTTATCTCTGCAGAAGCCAGCACTCCCGGCTTTCAACAGGGCAGCCAGCTTGCAGTTCATTCACTTCTCTTAAGGTTGAGCCATCTTTGTTTCTGCAGATAGGCTCTACTTTCCAAAAGTCAGAGGGTCTCCTCAGAGGAAGGCAAGGAGCCTCCTGGCTCCTTTCAAAAGAAAGCTGAGTGACTTCCCCACCATCTTTCCTCCCTTTAACAAAAGGGAGCCTTAGCCCCTCTCAGACTATTTAGGACTTTGAGTTGTACATCTCCCTGTCAGCCTGTCTTCCTCTTTGTTGACAATGGGTGATGTGCCAAGCCATTGATTGTGAGAAAAGGCAGGTAACATATACCATTATGGTTTATACTTGTCAACTGAAACTCAGATTCTTATTTCTTATATAAATTTGGAGTAACTCAATGGATCTGAGTTGCAGGATTCACTTCAAACTTAGAGTCAATTTATGTCAATTGATGAAGCTTTACAGAAGTACAGCTAATATGGGAAGCCAGCCTATCTTCTTCTTGGAATAACTCAGTTATCTGAGTTATTTCAAAACAAAAGTATCAGAATGGTGGACTATAACTGAAGTCTGGTTTTATGAAATAATAGTATCTCTGAATGCCATGAAAAAGGGACAGCAGTAATGAGGTAGTAGGCACAGCACTGAAACATAACAATATGAAAATTCTTAAAAGTATCTTTGTATTCTGCATGAGCGGAGAGGAAAACTTGGTACTGCTATTAACAGCACGTTTCGTTCTAAGCAGCTGTTAGATCAGGATCTCCTATGATCTGCCAGAAAACTTAGTAATGGATTCAATCATGTATCTTTTACACAATTGGACTCACAAGAATATAAAAATCCT
Organism: Elanus axillaris; assembly: GCA_026212715.1. Classification (NCBI taxonomy): domain Eukaryota; kingdom Metazoa; phylum Chordata; class Aves; order Accipitriformes; family Accipitridae; genus Elanus; species Elanus axillaris. The sequence continues at coordinate 1,867,116 of JANZLQ010000052.1, forward strand.
GATTCTTTGACTGCAGAAAAAATCAAACAACCTATGACAGCTTCTTCACTTACCCCTTCAAGACTCTTTCTGCCAGAACCTTAATCCAAGAGTCACCTCTTCAGGCTTTCCACAAGCCTACACAACAGAGCTGTTCAGACTGCTGAAACTGCTTTTTCTCTGTCTTCCAGTGTGTGGTCTCACTTCTCATACCCTGGAGCCATATCACACACACATACACACATGCACATACTTTTCCTAGCACTTCATGCAGCCAAAGTATCTCTGCTCAGAGCATTCAAATTCCTGAGCATCTTTGTCTTCCCTTTATTTTGTGTTGAGTATCTAAGAATGCAAGAGTACCAAGGCCACAAAAGAGAGCAAGAAAAATCTAACCTTGATCCGGAGACCGCAGTATTAGGTGTCTTCAGCCCTAAAAGTGGGCAGATATAGGCTCTAGTGCCAGCTTCCTTGAATTATTTTTCTTTCATCCAATAAAAGTGCACTGTGTGTTGCACCCTTTCTGGGGAATAGGCTTTTTTATCTCAGTGCTTTAAACAAGGGGGCAGAATCAACACCTTTCCTTGCTTGCTCTAAGTGACAGGGCACTATTCCCAGCATAGCCCAGCAACTCCTCCCTCTCCTTATAAATCGAACATGTGATGTACGAGGCATCCACTGAGCTTTTTTTGGATAAGGTCTGTGAAGGTTCATAGGTAAAGAGGCATGAAGATCTAGATAACAACAGAGCTGTATACCCAGATTAGTTTGCTTCCAAACATGTATAGTATCTACCTTTAGGTGTCTAACTTCCGATCTCTAAATACTTTTAAGATTAAATATTTTGAAGCAGTAGGCTTTCTGGACCTCCTTCTTGAAATTCCTGCCTATATGCAGCATAGCTAAAGTTCAGAGAGTTTGCACAATGCCTTCAGTTCTGATATTAATTTTCAGTCAGAATAGTGCTGTTTACCTCAGTGATATTAATCTCCTTTTTTTTCCATTGCAAATGAATCAGCACTGGGCCCAGAAGCTGTGAGCCACTGGAGCATAACTCTAATAGGTTCTTACCCTTGGATAATTTTAACAAGTAAAGATGCCAAAGGGTACTTGGGTTTGGAAAGCAAGACCATTTTCATGGTTTCTATCCACTGTAAATACTACATGAAGTTCTATTGGTACAAAACACCTCTATTAAGAGACCAGTCACAAAACTTTTTTTCTCAAACGTCTCCTTCTTTACTGACAAATCCTTGGCAAAAGGAATTTTGGTAAAAACACGAGTTTCACTCTTCTCTTTTCTCATTTTTACCATCAAAGTTTCCATATACCCATTTCTTATTTTCCACTTGTGGAACTCACCAGAACCTATGCCATTCCCAGAGACAATGCTACACAGAGGCTTGCTTAAATCAGAATTAAGCGGGGAGAGAGAAAAAAAAGACAATGTAACTAACTCTTGAAGTTTCTAATGGCCCATATCCCATTTAAGCCATGGCCACCTTACACATTGCAGGCAAAAATTTCTTGGGCAAGAGAGGAAGTATGGGGTTGTTTTGCTCTTAATTTTATTTTTCATTCTTTGTTCTCCTGCCATGGTTCCACCACCCTTCCTGTTCCCAGAATAGCAATTTGGTAGCATGCCTGAGAGATGGTGAGGAAAAATGTTGTGTCAGAATATGGCAAGAATGGCTGATAGGAAATAACGGAAGAAAAGAGGAGAGGACTTGAGCCTTGTGGCTACAGATGGCTAGCACAGTCATGCTGCATCAGGGGTAACCCAGTGAGCCATATCCAGACCATTCCAGAGCAGACTGCATACTGGGGTTGGAGGGGTGAGACCTGTTCTCCTCCACATTCACCAAGTCTTCCCAAGATGTCATTTTAGAGGTGTAAAATGACCTTCAAATAAGGATAAAATTACACTTAAGAGAGAATAATTCATATCAGCTAACCAACAATCTGGGTTTTTCACATGTGAAATGTGGATTTTAATGTGGAAAAGCACGCTGCAACTTCCTCAGTACTGGAGAGTTAATTAGTTAGTCATCCTGACTGAAATTTTCCCTGCAGGCTGGTGTAAACAGTTTTCAACATCTACATATATCACCTTAAAACATACAAATTTTTATTCTACAACACAAAAAAGAACAATGAATGTGGCTTATGACTCACTCTAGTGAGTAATTACCACACAATGGTAACAAAAGGCATTTGGGGAAGACAATGTAAGTGACCACTAAACCTATTTTTGGTAAGTATATCTATGGTATTGAATAACTGACTCCACTTGGTTTGATTTGCTGGCCATCCACACTGCTAAATGTTAGTTTGTTCCCAGCAGCTCCTTAATACCTTTTAAAACAAAACTGGGATGTGGGACTGGGTATTGTGGTACCAAGTGAAAACCCAGGGCCAAATGCTCTGTGATGTGCATGCCATTAGTCTGCTCAGGAAGGAATCTGCTCTCATTTAAAAAAAAAACTGATAAAAAGAGGTGCTGACACTGGTGTTGGATATGAGCAAGATGCTAACTAGTACTTGGAAGTGGAGACAGCGGAGAGAGGGGGAAAGACAGGGTGGAAGTTTTGGTGATGCTCAGTTGTCTATCATCCATCACAAGACTTCCTGAGAACAGTGTTACAGGGTTGTGTTTTACTTGGCTGAACTGAGCACTCCCTTAGGTCTCTATTTATTTGGATTCCCCAAGACTTTGATGGGATGTTAGAAGCCTCAGGAAATTAAAATGATCAATGTTTTTAGAGCAAGCAACATCATCTTTTTGTAGGCCCTTCTACCAGCTTCTTCCCAAACTCCTGAGAGAAGGAACGGGCTGTACAGCTGGCCAAGAAGGCTGTTGAGGTTCAGCTGTTTTCTAAACAAGGGCCTGTCTTGGAGAAAGCAAAGACATCAGAATCTACCATTTAAAGGGAACAAGATGAAGTTTAAAGGACTTACTAAATTTCAATCCTAAAAATACAGCAGGGAGGAAAGCCATTTTGCTGGTAAATGGGACCACGTTTATTTGCAGGCCCATGTAGCTTAAATTTAAATCCCAAACTTTGTTTGGAAACTTTTTGCCAGCTGATGCAGACCGGGTATACTGACACAAAAGCAAGGAATACCACATACAGGAGGAAATGGAGCAGTAAGAGATAAAATCAGAATATTTGAGAAAACAGTAAATTTTGGTAAAAGAAAAATGCTTAAACTGTTAATGGAATACATGTATTTTTAATTCAGGGAACTGGAGAGTTTAACCCACTTACAGATAATGTTACATTTTCCAAAATAAATTCTTCTACATGTGACAGCACTGAGTTGGTGAGAAGAAATCTAATCTCTTATCAATGCCTTGTTTATTTTGAACATGTATAGCTTTATGAGACTAACAGAATGATTTATCAGTGGCTCTGAAATACTGTAAACATGCCATCCAGAGTTTCTACATGCACTTTTGCTTTGGGATCTCTAGGATAAATTCTACAACTGAATTTGTATTCACATTTGCTAGGATTGTTACTAGATGCGGCAAGCAAAGAAAAGAGGAAATATTAAAGGAAGAACTAAAAGGATCAACCTTAATAACTACTCACAGCAACTTATTATGAGGTCCTATCAGCCACATGGAAAAATGCACTCCCTTTTAATGCTATTAATTCTACATCCAGAAAGAAAACCATAGAATAGCCTTTCTTTCTATTTTTTTTTTTTAGATGGCATCCAAGATTGCTCTAATTAGCAACAGGAGACTGAAACCACACAAGAAAATAGCTGAAACATAAGCTTAAAGCATTTTGGAAAAGAAGACAAAATTCCTCAATGTGCTTCCCTTTTTAAGACTGAAAATGGAATATCTAATTTATGCCACAAATCTCTGTTTGTGGCAAAGGTTCATGTAGTCTGTTCCCTCACAATGGTGGAAAACTGCAGTATTTAATCAGAGGAAATATAAGCTCGATGCTTTCAGTGGGACTGAATTCCCGTTCAGAATCACAACTGCATTTAGAATCTTTTCGCTGATTTGATCAAAACTTCTTGCTATGTTCAGCACAGGGAAACAAGAAAATAATTGCCAAGAAGCAATGTCATGGAAGGACATGTATTAGCAAGTTCCAACTTGTTAGTGGAATAGGAGACCCTACTATGTTCTTCTGTTGTAATAGAGAGCTGCAAAGTTTTCATAACTTGAATGATTATGTGCTTTAATATACTAGAGGTACAAAGCATGTACACAGATGTTTCATTTGATAAACTGCCAATGCATTTCTCATTGTCCACTTCTTTGGTAGGAAAAAAAAAGTATATATGTGGGCAGGAAAAGTAACAACTCTGATACATCTATATTCAAACTTGCATCCCTAGAAGTGCTGACAGTAAGTAAATTCATATGTATTGGTACTTTCTTGTCTTTATCAGTCATCAGGCCCATCACTTATGATGAAAAGGCATTCTTTAAAAATGAAATAATGCAAAATATTTGAGATCCAGAGGGTTTTAAAGGAGCCTAGGTGGTCTGCTCACCTCTCCTGCAGCACTTCACTTATTTCTCTGTTTTTTGCAATGTTGGAGGAAGTTTCTGGTTTCTGGGTATGTGATAGAGCAGATAAATAGCTAGCACTTACACAGGGTTAACAGGGCTACAAAAGTCCAGAAGGAACATCTTGGGAAGAAGATCACACATAGTCTATGAGAAAGACACCAACAATGTAGCTGAATGTCAACCTTGAGTTCAATTTGTTCTTTTTCACTTTGATTACTGACAAATTTAAATGCTCTGTATACATACAGTCTATGTGAATTTTTGTAAGACTAACTATAAAGAGAAAGAGTTAGTTCTAGTGAGCTTAAAATTTCACTCCAGTGTTATGATATTTAAATAATCATTAAGATTTTTTCAAACAATATATAGGTTTGTTTTGCTATTTCTGCCAGTGTTATAACCATTCCTACAGTTTTATTCTGACTGTACACATATAAGTTTGAGAGGGGAATAATTAAAGAATCATTATGAGCATATCCAGTCTAACAATGAAAGATAGACAAATCTGCTCTTGTACAATTTCTAGTTCCACTTCCACATTGATAAAACAGTTATTAGACTGAAGATGCTTTACTACACAGAACCTTAAGAAATGTATAAAATTTATATGAAAGAACATTGAGGCTTCATTGTGATGGCCTCAGACAAAAGGGATAACAATGTTGTCCATAAATCCTTATTTCTATCCCTTCATATACATGCAGTACCAATAATTAGAAGATCACATAAGGTTTTTTTTCCTGCAGGACTTCTATTTTATTCAGCATGGTGTATCATTACATTTGTCAGTGACTTCTCTAAAAATCTCGTTAGATCCTTGCTAGCCTTGCAAGACCTGAACCTATTGAAAAGAAGCTCATTTTTCCTTATTTTTCACAGCAGCAGTCTGCAAAACCCTTCATGAGCTGGGCTTTGAAAGCCCAGGGTGGGGTCAAAATCTTTGTTGGGATACTTCAATTTACATCTAATTAAGACTATGAATAAGTAAACCTTGCTTTTTGCCTGCCAAAAATTCCATGCTCTTTGAGACTTTCAATTGTCACAAATTCACTATTGAAACCACTGCTGAACATACCTCCTAAAATCTGCTAGTAGCAGTTTTCAGCACTGATTATAGCTGCTATGCTATAAGACATTGTCAGCACTAACCTTTTCCCATTGTTGGGGCCTCCTTTCTGCTGCTTCTTTACTGCTTTGATTATACAGCAGCAGTTCCAGAATTATTTATGTTAGGATTTTATACTAATGCGTATCACCATACTGTGAATGTGCCACTCATTTATATGCAAATTTAGAGGCAAAGTCCATATTATACTTCTTCTATTTTTGCTCCTGATTGGAAACCTAATTGTGAAGATTCAGCACTAATAAAATTATTACAATTATCAGTGCTCTCAATTCTTAATTTACTCTTAAGAGTCCTGCAATAAAGACTGCAGATGTCCTTATTACAGATAAAAAAGAAAAGGATGGAAAACTTCTAGCATTCCAATTTTGACAGGAAAAATTTTAAATGCAAATTTTAAATGTTGACAGCAAGAAACATTTAAAGAGAACCAGGAATCCATTAATACATTTGTATTGTAATTTTATTTTAAAGTCAGACTCATAAGAATATTTGATATGTGACTTTTTATTGTGAAACATAAAGCATTATATGGCAGAAATTTAGTTTAAAAGCAGAAGAGAAAACTTCGCCAAAAGACAGCAGCAAAAAAGAATTTGAAAATGTTACTGTAAGTTAGGAAATGAATTCATCCTAGAAGAAAGAACAGGTGAAAAAAACCCCTTCCATTACTTAGGAAGCAGGATCTGGATTACTGTAACATCTGGTGTGGGCTCACACTGGTTTCAATCCCAAATAAACTCTCCTGTGCAATTATATGGGACAGGAGCTACAGTCTGGTAGGCACCAGATTTTGAAAATGGCAAGAAGATTTTTGCTCATTGCTCTCACATATATCATATTGTCATTCTATGCAACATCACCAAACAAAATGATAAATAGTAGCTACTTATATCCTACATTTAACTTTATGTCATAAAGCTGTTGATAGTAGTGTAAGTAGTCACCTTGACAAATATTAGACACCAATAGATTCCTCACTAAATTATCTGATTTTTTCCTGATCCCAAATTTGCCATCCAGCCAAGAATTAATTTTGCAGCTTAGTGCTGTTAGACAAGAGCATGCTGCTGACCTCATGTTCCTTAATCTTGTCACTGACTTTACTAGATGACACCAGAATCTTGTGGATACTTTATAAGCACAGAGAACTCGAATTTTCTTAAGATATGTGCTTCCTGACTCTGCCAGCCAATGAAGTACAATGAAAGACTGAGAGAAAAAATCTCTACTTTGGACAGTCACCTAGCAAAAACTAGCTTTTGTATAATCTGGGAGTCTCAACTTTCTGTAAGAAAAAAGCTTTAAGGATTGTCATAGCTAATCTTTGGGCAGTGCTTTTAAAAGCCTGTGGACTGCACCCACACACCCACCACTCAGCAAGTGAAGGCAGTTGTCAAGGATGTCTTTCCGGAAGATCCCTGGACTTCAGTAGCAAAAGGCTTCATAAATAAACAATTTTTGACAAACCAAAATCCAAAGAAAAAGAGGTGATCTGGAGGGATCTACTGTGGCATGATCATGACAGAAGAAGCAACTTTACAAAGACACTGTCCAAAGCTAAGATTAATTGGTAGAAATAAACATCTGTCTGACCCAAATAGCAAATAAATTAGATTGGATTGACATACTGCAACAGATGCATGATTATCATCTTGCCTAAAAAAAAGGAAAGAAAATGGTAAGAAACATCATCATTTCTGGTAGCAAAAGTTATAAACAGTAAACATACATGAAATTACCTCTTCAAAATCTTGTTGTTATTGACGTTCTGTGCGCTCTCAGCTCTGATGGTGTTCATACAAAGACACATGGTGGGCCTGGCAGCTGCATTACCACCATTTTGAAGTGAAATTTTTAGGCAAGAGTATGCATAACAACATCTTCTGTTTCTTCATGTATTGCATATGATGGAATCAGAATCAGTGAAATCTTAGCCAGTGCATTTAGTTCATAAGTTCCTTTCCCTGTAATACCCTGTGACAGTCAGGGAATATACTTTTTGATATGTATTTACTGGTGGCTCTCAGAAACATGGTACTCTTTGTATAACTAAGTCAGAGCATCAGTGAGAAGGGCACAGAACTCTCCTCCAAGCAATTTCTCTTCTCTGCAGCCTCACAGACAGAATTTGTCAAAGGCTGTTGCCAGAGAAACTAAAACCTCTCACAAAATAGTACTTCTGGTGTGACAGCTGTGCCCCAGGAAAATACAAAAGCAACTATTTTCAAATGGCTAGTGTGGAAGTAACTTGTTATGAAAACACCATATTATGATAAAGAGTCGTAAGAAATTACAGTTGTAGGGCTGGTGGAATCATCTTTTGTAATGTTGGTTTTCTGACAAATAGAAGAATAATCTACAAAACAGTGTTTATGAGGAGGGTTTTAGGATAAATTCAGCCCTTTTCCCCATGATTGAAAAAAGCTCTTGATATTATAAGCCTCATGACTCAACTATGGGATAAATTCAAAGGACTGGCTGAAAAGGGTCATGATACCCTCATCAGTTCCTTATGCATCTGTCCAGGGAGCAAGAAGAGGCAAGAAGTAAAGCTGTGCAGAGCCTGCAGAACAGTAAGAGAAAAGAGGCTTTTGGGTCTTGAGGTTGAAGACTATGACTATGTTTTACTACTGTACTACAGATGCTAAAAATACCACTTCCATGCAGGTTTCTTTTCCTGTTTGACTTAGCATGTAGAGCAGATCTTCATGAGGAAGCAATTCCCTTGCGGTCTTTAGCTAGAGAAGATGCATTTAGGCTTAAGAAGCTTTTTTTAAAAGTGACTAAGGACTGTTTGAAAACAGAGAGTCTCTCATTCATAATAAATTTATCTTTTACCTAGTCATCGATTTATTTGTTTTTTCTTTTTTTTTCCTTTTTATTTGGGCTCAACTTTGTGTTGAAATTCATGAAGAAAATGTTGATTAAGAAGGTAAGAGACAAAGAACTGAGTTATAGCGTATACAACAAGTTAAGTGGCGTCAAGTTATTTGAGCAAGCTATCTTCTATTCTCAGACAGTACAGCTTCCCCATAATTCTTATGCTACAAAGCACATGAAAGTTTAAAGGCAGCCACTGGCGCTGGATACTTTAATAGATTACCTTCAGAGAAATGGGGTTGTATTGGAAAGTGGCTGTGACTGAAGAGAATTTCTAGGGCAGCAAATGTAATTTCTCAGCTTTCTTGGAGTTGGAAACAGTGATAAAGAAAAGATGTGTTGCTTATGAATGTCACTCACACCTACAGCCACTTTCATCTCAGATACAGAAGACAAAGGAAAGAGTGGTGGGATTAGAAAGTGAACACTGACTTTTGCATTTCTATTTTTCATTGGGGATATAAAACTGTAAGGTGCTGAGCATGCTGCCCCATACTAGACTAGCTCTGTTGATTTCAGTGACCCATATAATTTATTTAAGTTCATCCCCGAAGATTTTGCTGGATTAGGCTGACAATGTTTGATATTTTGCAGAATCAATTTCAGAGCTCTCTCACTGGTGTATTTTTCTTCAGATGATGTAACTAGCATGATACTAATTTCAGATGTTATGTTTCAAAATGGTTATGTTTCAAAATCTCCTGACACTAGATGTCACGGCAGTTACATCATCTGAAGAAAAGTATTGTCTACTTTTCATAGGAACGAACATCTGTAGGGTTTTTTTAAGAGTTTAGGACTCTACTATGCTATCATTTGTCAAACTAAGTGAAAAGTAGTTTCCTATTTTTTTCTTCTTCACTTTTTAATGTCATCAGTACTCAGATGTATAACTGGAAGTATAGAGAGATGGATTTTAGTGCCACATCTGTGTTAATTAGGAGTCAGTCCATCAAAGTCCATGGATTATATCAGGCCTAAAATGAATAAGCATTGTTGACTCAAATCAGTACAAACCTCTTGAAAATTATGTTAGTAAGAGCTTCTGGAAACTTTCTTCTTTATCAGATTAGTCTATCTAACCCATACTATATGCTCTCTACTTTATGTCATTGTTTCTTGTTTTTTCTCCCTCTTCTAAGTGGAAAATTTTTGTTTCCTTTAAAATACAAGTTTATCGATATTTGCATTGCCTGCATAAGATTTACCTTTCCTGATATCCCACTTACCTTCTTCCAGAATTAGGAAAAGAAATGTGCCACGTTGGATAAAATGTAGTTCACTACAAGACACTGAAAGAGAGTGCTCTAACATGATAATTTCATTATGTGTTTGTGAGCCATTTCCATTTGAATCAACTTAATCTTACACAGTTTATATGTCTGTTAAAAATGACTGTTAGCAATGTTTGGACACAAATATAAGTACTGAACAGATTGCATTTCAAAATGTCTGGAATCTAGCTATGAATATTTTTCTAAATGATGTTTCATCTGTCCAGCATCCAAGTGCTCCAGCACTGGAGCACTTAAATTAGAGCATTTGTATTTTACTAAACTGATAATTTCTAGAAATCTATTTGAAGAATCCTTGTGTCATTAACATTGTTCCCATACTGATGACTTTTAAGATTGGAACTTTGATCACTTTATTGCTTGTTTATATGATGCTATTAAAAAATCAAACAACTATGACATAATATTCAGTAAAGAAGACACTGTATCTATCCTCATTTTCTCACTTTCACCCATTTCTAACAAATGAAGGTCTATCCACTCGTAATCAGCTTGCATAGATTGAAAACTTAATTTAATTTCAGAAATAACTCCTCTTATCCACAGGTATTTATTTTGCTTTTGTCTCTGTAACTGTCTTAGCTTAAAAAAATGGGGGAATAATGTGGAAGCATCTTCTAAATTACAAAAATATATGCCTGCCCTTTGATCTTATCCTTTCTGTGGATCCAGTGCAGCTGTTTACTCACATACTATCTCCTTACCTTAGACAGAAAGATTCAGACTTCCACATATTCAAAGATCAGAAATGAGAATACCATCAGTGGTTATGTGGAGCTCCAGTGGCATTTCATAAGTCTTCATTATCAAATGGGAGATATACACATATACTAAGCCAGTTTTGAGAATAAATGCTGAGATAAGAAGCTAGAATTTCCAGAGTCTGAATGGAAACCTTGTGTGTCTACCAAATATCTTGAGATAAACTCCTGAAGTACCTTTGATAATGTCAGGGAATTAAATGGGAATTTGACTCTTAACTTTAGAGCAAACAGGGTTTTGCTTCTGTGCTAATAAACTGAGCCAGCATGTACTCTGATAGATGGCAGGGAGATCAACGTCCTCCACAAAAGGACCTTTGAACAATTTTCTGTGTCTTCAAGAGCTCCTTCAGACAACCTAGATGGGTGGAGAGGGGAGAAAATGCAGGCTTGCTTCATTTTCCACATTTTTCTTATAGTAGATTTGAAATAAAGGATCTTCTTTTGAGGTCCTTAATTATTAAAACTCTTCATACTCTTCTCCTTGTTCTCTTGTGACTCTCCTTCTTTTGCCCCAAAACTTCCTTTCCACTTTAAAATCACTTTGACAATTGGGATCTGAGTATGGCCCAAAGCTGTTACTTTCTCATCTGGTCATGAAGTCCTATTTGCAGTTATTACTTTCGGGAAGCTCTTTTACTTTAAACAGAATATATGCAAGCCTTGTAATATTTTCTGTCTTTGAAACACAAGACAACTTTTTTTTTTTTGAGATCTTAATCATAAATTTGTTTCTTGGACAGGAATATTCACTTGGCATTAAGCAACAGTAAAGGGTTTTGCTTTCGCTTCAGGCTGCTTTAGAATATTTCAAAGGCTACAGGAAATATTCTTTCTATGATTTACACTGTATCTTAATTGTGCTGCAGTATTTCCAAAACAATATTGAAGGATGTTCTTTTGTGGGTAGCTAGGAACAAAAATATCTTGTTTAACTTTTGAGCTATGTATACTTTCTTGGCAAAGATTAATTTGAGAGATGGATAAAAGATAGCTTTTTTGCTCCAAGGAATGGTTTTACTCTAGCAGATTGAATTTTACCAGTGCAAACCTTTTGCAGATTGAGTTCAATTATAAGAAATAAAACTAGGAGAACTGATATTTCTCTGGCTATTTCCCAGTGACTGTTGGTTTGACAGTTTTTTTGTAAGTCTTTGTCACATAAGGTATCCTAGTGTTTGTCCTCTATTTCTCATTTTTGGAAAGGAAACCAATCTGAGGGTCTAATACAACTCAGCATGGAAAAAGTGAGGGGTAAAGAAGAAAGACTTTTGTCAACCCTATCTTCTCCTGACTTGTATGTTGTCTTTTTCTTCTCTTTTTGTCTACTACTGCAACCCTAGGTATGGGAATAGAAACATAAGACTCTTTCTAGAAGCCTGATGAAAGGATAAAGATAACTAAAACAACACCTCCCTCAGATTCATTGTCAACTTGTATGCAGAATCCTGGTAGGGACGAGCACTGGTGTGCCAGAGGAGAGGAAATGAACTGGCATTTGTATGCTTCAAGAGGCTGGAAATTCTTTACTGACTACAAGTATTTTATGACAGTTACACTCAGCAAATTAAACTGAGGTGGAATTCCTATTATAATGACCTCTCTGGTCCCTGGAGATGGTTAGTGAATCCTGCCCAGATACGTACAGCTAACTTATGCTCACTGACAGTCACACTTATCTCCACATGTGTATGAATGCATCCATGTTGTCATCAGGATGACTTTTATTCCAAAAGAAGTTGGCTCCTTTGACACAGACATGCTTCCCCCTTCCCAAAACGTGCAAAGTGACATATTTCTTACCACTTTTGTGCTGAGAACAGACACTCGCTCACACACCTCTCTGTGTCATGTGAAAGGACATTTCTACAGATCTATGGACCCTCTATATGCCCCTTTTGAAATATGCTTCACCTCGGTATTTGCAAAGCACTTTCTACAGAAGCTGATACTGATTTACCCATTAATGCAGCTGGGACCACAGTGGCAAGCTTGTACTTGCTTTCAATTCTCATATATTGTATTTGGTTGCAAAGTGGCTGTTTATCTTCCTCAAAGGCTGGGCTGTAGATGCTTTACAGGCATCTACTGTGAACTTCTGGCAATCTCTGAAACTCTAATGCTGATGGGTTCTAGCCATCACATGTGCACAGGCAGAATACAAGGAAATATGGATTAGATAATAAAAGAATACATATTTCTAAACCTATTGAACATGTAATGTGCAACAGTTCTGACTTAAAATGAATCTTATGAAGCAGAATTGCTAGAATGTTTGCATGCCTGTGAAATGTGTAGTTAAGGAAGACTCACTTTCCTTCCTCTTGTCTCTTTTTGGCTCTGATAAGAAAATAGGCCATCTCTACAACAAAATGTGGCAGTTACAACTAAAATGTGGGCCTGTACTCACAAATACACTTAAAAAGGTGTGGAACTGTGTTTACACTTTTTTAATTGCAAATTTTTGTCTAAAGAAAAATTAAAATGTTTGCAGTCAAGGTCTGGTTTTCTAGCCTAGACAACCTCTCCAAAACAAACTTTTTTTTTCTAAATTTGACCTACCTTTAAGAATTTCCAAATAAGCAGCTATTTGTCCTGTTTCTGGTTTCAATCAAAACCAAAACCAACACATTTGTATTTCATAATGCTGTAACTGAAGTTACTAAATTTTTTGGTCTGTATTAAATTGAACACAACATACTAATCTTAAGTTGCAGGGATACAAACCAGAACTGGATTACCCAGAAATTGTTGATGCCCATGTAAATCAAAACTAGTAAGGTCTGCAGAGTTCCAGCTTTTGGGTTTGCTCCAACCCTCTTAATATTGCAAAACAGACTTAGCTAGGAATCCTAAAGATGCTCAGAGAATTAAACATTTAGAGAAAGGAAAGGCTGTACAAATATTTACTTATGATTATTATTGTGCTACTTTCAGATCCAAGCCTCCAAACACTTAATAGGTGTACTTAACTTTAGTGGGAGTACTTCCACTGAGTTAGTAGAAATATTCGTCAGCTTAAAGTTAGACACAGATGTGTTTGCAGGACTGGAACTTTATATTTTATATGACAGGTATTAAATTCACCTTCCAACTGTAGCTTGAAAGTTCATTTCATAATGGGACTCATGGGGAAACAAGCTTAGAAATAATATATGGTCCTGCAAAAATATTTTGAGTTCATAAATAATACGATAGAGGATATTTTCAAACTTTGGAATAACTTTACCATTGAGGCAGGTTTAAAGACTGTTTAAAAGAAACATGAAGCTTTGTTTAAACATTGGAATATATTGCCAGAGGGAAGAGAGTATACGTTTTCATTTTTATGAATTAGGTTTTGCTGAATTATCTTATTTACTGACATCCCATTTGCATTTGCAAGTGGCTTGTTTTACAAAACAGAAGAGAAAGGACATTTCATGCCTAAGGTGGATTCTCATCTTCTGTGAAAATGTTTCATATATTTCTTGAAGCTGAAATTTAATGTGCTCACATGCTATGTAAGTAAGAGAATTCAGTATTCTAGGGTCCAACTTAACCTTGCTTTTTGCCCTTTGCATTGTTAGTAACACTGATACAAAATCTATAAAACTCCATCAGGTCATAGTGCCACCTGCCCTGGTAGAAAGGATCAAATGTAGTGCAGAGTAGCAATGCATAGGGCCCAGCATGCTTTTCTACTGAAACAAAGCACTGCTCATAAAACTATAGCGAATGGAAAAGGGTGAGGGGGGCCATAATCCCCTCACTGTGGTGCATGTGAAAGTGGCATCTGATCTGGAGCTTGCAATGCAGTGCTGAAAACTGAAGGACATGCCTGAGAGAGAAAAACCACAGGAAAATGACAGCAAAGCCGTCTTTTATAGGACAGAGAATTATAGGCCAGCTGAGAGGGAATGCACTGAGCTGTAGAAGCATTTGGGAAGAGAGGATGCAGTACTAACAGTAAGTAAACTTTTTTTGGATAAGGTTGGGGTTTTTTTTCAGATTATTTCTAATTTTAGTCCACAATTAAATTTAAACTTTTAGGACTTTTCTTTGAGGCCAAGTGGATGTGAGCCCTTGTATAGTTCCACACAATACTAACAAACCTGAAAACTTACACCCAGGAAATATTTTCCCCCCACTTGAGGAAGTACTTGTGGAAAAGCCATAAATGTAAGAAGACAGAAAAGTGATAGGATTTTATAAAGAATATTACAAAAAATGCAAAAAAAATTAAGACCAAAGAAGACCTTCATAGGCTTCATTAAACAATACTGGGAATACTGCATAAAAAGATGATCATTCTCCATCATATACTCTGAGACTGCGCCATAAGGACCACTGGCATATGCAATCTAGCCAAAACACTAGAGGTCTTTCAGTGTGGTCAATACCTTATGTTTAGGAGGTAAGGTTTTCTAATGTAATATTCAGAACAAACAAAAGTGCCAGATGGTATAAACAGACTAAATTTCTGTGTTTGTCTAGGGGAGGACTGCCTGAGCAATATAGAGAGGTGACCATGGAACTTTTCCTCTAGGCCCTCTTTCCAATCACAAGAAGCACTCTGAGGTCAGAAGGAATAAGCTCAAAGCGGCTTAAATGCCATGCAGGGCTTAGGAAACTACAGACAGTGCTGTCTAAATTAAACCAAACACTTCTTCAGCCTCTGGGGTGTCACTAAAAGGTGCAAAGATTGTTTAAAGCTACATTCCTTGCCAAGATGCCAAATGCTGTACAGCTAGTTTCCTATGCTGTGAGCATATTTCTTGGCCACATACCTGAGAGACAAAGGAACTGGATTCTGCATTGACAGAGGTCTACTGGATGTGCTCCTACCGTTCTTCAAGCCACTTCACTGAAGGTATGCAAACTTCCTTGTAAATCTGCTCCAAATCCGGTCTCTTGGTCAATCAAACCTCTGCATGCTGCATTCAAGATCTTTCTTCCTAGGAGAGAATGAGTAATGTCATGACCAGGATTTATGAAACTGAAGTGTAAACTTGGTTTCTTTTTTAGTAAACATGTTCATTTTTTGTCAGTACTTTTGTGACTCCTATAACAGAGACTGTAAGATTTATAGGCTTTCTAACAGAGATATATATATACACATGTCTGAATTCACAAGTACTTTGTAGTTCCCACTAGTTAATAAAATATTACTGGAAGATACTTATTTTAACATCTTGAGGTGATATACAATTCAAGAGCTGTCATTTTATATCAGCTTTGCCAGTAATAATGTTTTGATCCAAATTAACACATTTAATGATGTCATTGGTTAACTATCACTTCAGGTCTAATGCCAATGAAATCTCTGGAGTTCTATCATTGATAAAGTCATCCCAATGCTCTTTTGTTTTCATGCATTTGCTGCAGCAAAACCTCCCAAATTAGGGAACAAGTATTTTTGGGGGCTATATCTATATTAGCAATCAGTGTAATAGAACTGGATCTGCAGAATGCAACACAAGGCAGAGGATCCAACCTCAATACTCTGTGTTTCACACACAGCACTAATCTCATCCCATGGACTGAATGCTTATTAGCAGTTCAAATGCATTAGATATGCTCTTGGAGAATCTCTGAGCTAAGCTTCATCTGGAAGGATCTATTTTGCATACTCCATAGCTTCTCCATGACGCAAACCAAAGTGCACAAGCTGGGGCTAGGAAGAGATCCATTTCACAACTGCACTCCTGACTGGCACTAAAGTGCCGAAGTAGATGAACCTTAATGTTCAAAGATGCGAAAGACCAGGATTAACCATTCAGACCTTACTTTGCAGCATTGTGTAAGAGGCCTAAAACAGATCTGTGTGAGCTAATTCTACCTGAAGTACAGTGATTCCACTTGGGGTCCCAACAACACTGTGTGGTCCCTGAGCTCAGTAACCCACCATTCTCATTAGTGCTCGTTCTTCAACTAGTTTTTCAGTCTTCTCTCACAACCTCTATTCTGCCATGGGGTCCAGCCTGACATGCTGTTAAGCAACCAATTGAACAGAGCTATTATTGCCAGAATAACAGTTTTATTTAACGTGTAGGTAGAAGAATCAGGTTCTAAGGGATACATCACTGAGTTTTGTGGGAGTGAGTGATCTAGTAATCAGCTGAACCCAGATCTAACTCCCACTTTTATCTTTTAACAAAAAACCATCTGTCTCTTTAATACAGCCAGTGTGAATTGTTACTGATCATAGTAATGATGAATACACTTACTGCAGTCTTGCAATTAAACTTTTTACTTTCCAGTTACCACAAGATTCACAATAGATGGTTATGGGCAACAACTACCAGATAAATTAGTAGTTGCTTAGCAAATTATTCTTGTCTCACTAAAGTTTGAGGTGCCAGAATACTTTCATATTAGTTTCCTTTGCTTTTATTTGCCTCAAGAAATTTGAAAAGTTATTATGTTAAACACTACAGAAAAGTGGAGTTTGCAGGGAGAGGCAATATTTTACATTAGATCAACTGCTTATTTTACACTAGACCAAACAGAAAAAGATTACCCATTGGGATCAGAGTCTCTTCTCCAGGTCACTACAAGCATTGTTTTGAGCCATACACTTTGTTTTTCATGGCATTTTAAAAGCTTTACAGAAGCAGAAGTGCTACAGATTTCATGGGTGAAACTCTTAGTAATGGGTACTTATTTTGAGTCACCATAAACATTGTTTAATGGCCTTATTTTCAGCAAAGGTCAGATATTGATGATTTTGCTGAGGTTTTCATGATCTATGACTGTGCAGAGCACAGATTTAGGTGCTCAATTCCACCAAAGAATCCAGAAACAAAGTGATCATTTCAGGGCTGTGAGAATATAAAGTGTTGATGCACACCTTGTGACTGACAGACCAATGCATGAATTAAATAAATGGAGATATATTAATCCTTGGCAGAATAGACTACTTTCAGGTCACCTTACCTTAAAAAGCCATGACTAATACAGAAACACGGTTCAGATCAAGACATGATTTTTTTTAACACGCACAGTGATGTCTCCATGTATGCGGCTTTTTGAAGAAGGAGTAAGAAGAAAAAAAGAGAAGAGGAAGAGGAAGAGGAAGAGGAAGAGGAAGAGGAAGAGGAAGAGGAAGAGGAAGAGGAAGAGGAAGAGGAAGAAAGCAAAGGTGGAGGTTAAGAATGAGTATCCTGCTATGACAATGAGATCAGATATCAAAGCCATCATGTTTCCTGCTTCAGGATTAAAAAATCCCCACTGTAGACTATGGTAAAAGGTTACAACATGATTCTAATTTGGTAGAAGATACAAATAACAGTGTAGACAGATCAATAGTAATGCAATTAAATCATGGGTGGAAAGCAACTGTAAAAAGAACGTATCTTACAAGCTAATACATTGGGGGAAAATAATCTGAAACTTCCATCCCTTTTCTTTCTTACTTCTTTAGTTTGGAAACCCTCTGAGGCAGAAACTTATTCTTGCTGTGCAAACACACTTAGCCAAGGACATGTTTTTGAAGTGAATTTCTAGGTACCGTTGACACACACCAATACACATTCAGTATAACCTTTTAAATACATATTCACAGCACAGGTTACTTACCTTCACATCATCAGTTAGGTCTAAACTCCATTCCTATTACTTTGGCTTTTTTTTGGTTTTAGTTAAATACATGAGAGGGACATCTTTGGATTAGCTGGATTTGAGTAAAGCATTTTAACTACTGTACTTAGCCACAGCTGTGGCTTTCCACTATAATTTTGTCTAGTATTCTATTATCAGTTCACTGTTATAAGTGAAAGAGTACGTTGGCACTAGTGCAATATAGACAATTAGGCAGAAAGCAAACTTGCCCGGGAAGTTTATGAAGAAGTTTAGGATTCCATTATGAATGTCCCCAAAAATATTCTGCTAATGCAATTCAATTAATTTTTTTAACCAGAATTACCAGGTGGCCTTGGACAGCTGTGGTTAGCACTAAGAAGCATAAAATACTGAATCCTGAAGGAAAAGATTACTTTGTCAGCCAAATGCACAAAGCATGAATTCCCAAAGAGGCTCAACAACATACGAATTAATGGAAGATTAATCTTTCAGAACAGCAGTTGACAAACATGTAGACTAGCATATGTACTCTAAACACTGTGAAAGGAAAAATTTTCTTCGAATTTTACATTTTGAGAATGTTTTTTTCTTAAAACACCACTAGTTGCATAAAATTTTTTTGCAGCTCTTCTATCAAACAAGCTCATGAAACATAATGCAAGTGACCTTTACAATGCAATGCACTGTTGACAGCCACCTAATCAAATGGTGTGTATTTGAAGATGCTTTTATTAAATGTCTTATGCCACATTTAGATTGCATGACACAGTATTAGAAAAGTCAAGATATTTTAGTTATATTTACAGTTTCAGTGGGTTTTTCTGGTAGTTGCTTAAGTATCAAGTGTAGTGGGCCACCTACTCTCCTTATTTGGAGTCATGGTGGGACTCACACCCTACCAAAATCTCATTTGGTTTTAGGTCCATTTTCTTCTCCCCTACCTGGGTGACCCCATCTGCTCACACCACCCTATCCTTTCTGCACAAACTTTTCTCTGACCCAGCTCTCCATCTAATTCCAAATATGATCTTGTCTCCACATCTTGCCTTCTAGCATTTTTCATTTGCATTTACACAAAACATTTCCTAAACTGAACTGCTGGGGAGAGATTCTTCATGCCACATAAGAAGGCTGGAAGAGCATCAAAGGGCCCTGAAGTATTGTATCTGGTGAGGGATCTATTCCAGTGCTTAATCATCTTACAGCTGAGAAGTCTTCCTTAGTCTCTGACCTGAATTTCCCACACTGCAGTTTAAGCATATTATATTTTTTCTTGATGTTCAATAAAAAGGAAGAACAATTTGTTTCTATGCTTTCCACAGGAGTCTCTGTGTACTTAAAGACTACCCTCACAACTCTCCTCAGTTCTGTCTTCCCTAGACTAAACAAATCTCATCCTTTCAATCTCAGAGTTCAGATTTTCTAGGCTTTTGATCATCTTTGCTGCTTCCCTCTGGTTCATAGATTTCTTAATATGGGCTGCCCAACCTGAGCATAAGGCTCCAGATGAGGTCTTGCCAGAGCTAACTGGGAGAGTTATGATGCAAACTTTTAAGGTGTGTCTTACACATTTTTATGCATCCTTCATTATATTCAGTTTGTGATCTACTAAATCTCCTAACCGTTTTGCCCAGAAAGGCCATCTAGCTGTTTGTTCTCCATCTTTCAATCATGCAAATAATTATTTCAAACTGTACTACTTTGCACTTCTTCTTATCAAAACATAATTTATTTATATAGTATTTCAATAATAAAATAAAATACTATTTTTTTCCCATCATCTAAGTCACTAGTGAAAATGGTGAAAATACTGATTTAGGAAATTACCTTTCTAAATGCACTCAATATAATCATCTGTTTTGGCAGAGTAAAATTAATAACTATTCTTTGAGTACACTTTTCTAACTAGTTTTCCATTCACCATGTTATTAGATTTATTTTACCATATATCCCAAGTTGCTTATATCACCTAAGACCAAATTAAGATAGGCCATTTATTATTTCTCCAGTATCCACATGGCCAATTACAGTGTTATAGAAGGAAACTAGATTAGTGCAACGTCACTTGTTCTTTACAAGCTAGTCCTGCTATTTACCCTGTGGCCTTCTAGTAATTACAGATACATTGTTAAAATACGCATTTTGAAATTCTTCCAAGAATTGAAGTTCAGTCAACCTATGTCTTTTTTTAAAAGAGGGGCATTATGTTTCTTTTTCTGTGAAACTGGGGAGAATGACATAAAGCTGCCTTTGAAGAATTCCCCTCAATACAAGCCATGGCAGGATCAGTACCAGAGGTGATGGCAGAAGGGCACAGATGGGCCAGTGTGGTTGCATTGAAGACTTTTCAAATTAAACTGCTACATGTTCGAGATACTTAGAAAATACATCACAGAAAATACACTTCACTCCTGGCCCACCCAGCCAAGGCTGAACACACTTGACAGAGCTGAACTCCCCTGTGACTTACAATCCTCTTCTTCTTTATAGCGTTAACCCAAATAAATGGCATTTTAAGTGATAATTTACAGTCTGAGTGCCTTTCTTAATGGGATCCTAATGAACCAGCATCTCTTGGTGCAAAACACCATGCATGCACTTAGACAAGTGCAAGTCATTCTTCCCTGTACAGATGTTCAATTTCACTTCTCATACTGAATTTTATAACTCCCCAGCTGGCCTCATGCTGCATGATTCCCCCTTTTCATCACTACAAAGCACAGGTGCTATGTGCTTATTACTTTATCTATTCATTTTTCCTCATCATTCTGATAACATCAGTTTCATTCTCAATGCTACCCACTAGCTCCCCCCTTCCACACCACATGAGATTGTGTCAATGATAAACTGAAAAGCGGAGGCAGTGAATCACCCCTAGTAGCTATGTTCCCACCTCTTCTAAAAGCAGCTTTGGGAGTGGCTGTGAGCACGCATCAACCTGCCTGCCTCTTACTGATGTGGCTGACTTGTGGACACCTGCAGCCAGCCACCAGCCAGCCTGCCTGGATACGCCAGCTTTGTGTTAACTCACTTTGGGTGCTCAGGCACACAGGAGCTTGCATGCTCCATTAGGCACTGTCCCATCATATCTGGGGCCATGTTTTCAGGTTCATTGTCTGCACAGACAGTGAATTCAGTCTTGAAGACAGCCTCAGTGCTCTGGCCCACAGCAGCGTGGGTAGGTCTAATGGTTTCCTTGTGGCATTTGAATGTGCTGCTATAACTCATTTGGAAGTCTATGTATGCAAGGATTCAGACACAGTTCACCTCAAATTATTGATGTGAAGGTTTGAGTAGCCACAGAAACAAAAAGCCATAAAGATTAATTAAAATATAGACCAGCTATATACTGTGACAAAAAAAAAAATCATTAATGATCATGATAATGATTATTTCATCTTCTGCCTAAAAAGTTTTCTGCTTGAACATTTTCCAAATAATAAACCTTTCTTTGATATAAGAATGTGCTGGATTTCTGACAGTTTTTTTTAAGGGAGAGATAGAGACCAGTTGTTGATTTTTGAACAGGATGCATATATTAAACATCTACATCTTCATCCTCATAGATGGTGCTTCAGTAGTGTGAGTTATGCCAGGCTGAAGTCAGGAGGGTAATAACGTAAGATCTGATATTGGCAGGAGAAAATAAGTGAAATCTTCATAATAACATCAAAACAATTTCATAAATGGCAACAAAGAAAAGCTACGAGGAACATATTACTTATTTAGTGACTCCTTGGCCATCTTAGAAATTTGAATGACTAATACAGCTTCATTACTTACAAACCCAGAAGTCTAAGTGAGTAAGCTGGGAAGGGATCATTTAGACTTGCCTGTGCAACCAAAGAGAACTTGTGTAGAAATAAGATGTAAATATTTAACAATAAAGATGGTGTGTTTTGCTTTTCTCCAGAGGTAATAAAAATTGTGCAGCCATATATTTTCTAATGAGCATGTTGGAATTTACCATTTACTGTAGTTTTGTGGCTACAGACAGATGCTCATCTCACTACAAGGCTAACCCAGAGAGTGTATAGTGAAGCAGACTCAGGCACTTAATTAGTGTTCCTCATTCATCCCTTCACAAATCCTCAGAGAGAACAGTGTTCTCTGCCTTGAGTTACAGTTTTTCCTCTTCAGTTTTTCCTCATATCACAGGGGATTTTCCAGTTCTTTTTGTGTTTTCTTGTCTGGTTCCAGGCTTTCCTAATCAAAGACTTCAGCAGTCTCCATTAATGGGGCATAAAATTTCAAATACATGAGAAATGTATTAGTATGTCTAAGCTCCTTGCTACAACTGTGTGCATGTTTAATGTGTTCCCATTGGACTTACTCTTTCATTTTTGTGTTGACAGAAAAAAGAAATTAAGCAACTGTATCTCTTCTTTTGTAATCTTTGAACTGCTCAGCTTTATGCTTGTATTGATAATGTGTCCAAAAATGCAGACAAGGATTTGATTGCTTGGAAAATAAGGAGACCTTTTTTGAGTCCCCAGAACTCCAGATTACAAGATATGCTTACCTGCATAAGGGCTGCAGGGCGAGATTTATTCTTACCTGAGTTAGCCTGTTGCCAAAATAACTCAACCCTTACTGTAAACTGTATTATTCCCTCAGAATAGGGGAAAAAAAAAATTAATGCTTGTTTATAGACCAGTCTAATGTGAACCATTATATGGGAGAAACAAACACATATAACCCCACCCCAGCTATTCAGTCAGTATGAAATTGCACTCATAATTAGAACCTGTGAATGAAGTATAATGTTCTTCATAGTAGCTAGCATGGGACTATGTTTTGGATTTGTGCTGAAAACTGTTGATAATTCAGAGATGTTTTTGTTATTGCTGAGCAGTGCTCACACAGAGCCAAGGCCTTTTCTGCTTCTCACCGCACCCCACCAGCAAGTTGGCTGGGGTGGGGGCACAATAAGTTGAGAGGGGACATAGCTGGGACGGCTGACCCCAACTGACTAAAGGGATATTCCAGACCATATGATGTCATGCTCAACATATAAAGCTGAGGGAAGAAGAAGGAAGGGAAGAAGTTTGGAGTGATGGCTTCCCAGGTAATTAAGTGTGATGGAGCCCTGCTTTCCTGGAGATGACTGAATACCTGTCTGCTGATGGGAAGTAGTGAATGAATTCCTTGTTTTGCTTTGCTTGGGTGTGTGGCTTTTGCTTTACCTATTAAGCTTTCTTTCTCTCAACCCATGAGTTTTCTCACTCTTACCCTTCTGATTCTCTCCAGTATCCTGACACTGGGGGAGTGAGTGAGTGGCTGTGTGGTGCTTAGTTGCTGGCTGGAGTTAAACTACAACAGCAAGGTTCCTTCAGCCATTTGTCTTCTCATGGGTTTGGGAAATAGCAAGACTGTTTTTTTTCCAGAAACCTATGCCAACATCTGTTTTATAAAAGTAAACTTTTATTCTTTTAATCACTTTTGTTGCTCCTTTGAGCTCTAGCAACCCAAAGGAACAACTAGCTTCACTGAGCTTTCAAAGCTAAAACCAAATGAGTGCAGGGATCCTTCAGTGGCTTCCCCAGCTCTGTTTTAAATATGTTGCAGAATGTCTCTTGAACCTTGCCTTGCCTTCCAAGGCTTCTCAGAAGACCTCCATGGAAGTGTCTATCAAATTCTGGGAAGAAAGAATACAAATGGCAAAGAAGAATAGAATAAAGGTAAAAGGCAGGAGAAAAAAGGCAATGAAATGAGATTCACGAGGGAAAGGACAAAGACTATATGAAGACAGACATTCCTTTAAGCAGCTGAACTCAAGTTTTGGGATTAAGTACTGCAAAAACATGTCCATATCTTTTATCTTCTCAGTAAGCCATCAAGATAGTAACTGACAGAGGTAACAATCCACTTCCTCAGGCTTTGGTATCTTCACAGTAAATTGTTGACCTGTGTTCCTGATGGTCCTTTAAAAGGGAAAGGTATCATTTATGGAGAGATATACGCAACATTTTTCAGGTAGAAATTTGCTTCCAAACATAATTAGACACTACAGCATTGTTGCAGAACATGGATTAGTATGAGAATAGACTACTTGCAAGCACATCTGCTCACAATTCATGCTGATCCCAGGCTTGAGGGCAAGATGAAGGAATCCGGGAAACACCGTTTCCAAGCTGTTAATTCATTGTCTGTGAGCAATGGCAGCAAATGTTTGCTTGTCAGACTTCCACATGAATAAAGCATGATTGGGAGACACTCCCAATTTCCTTGGTTCTCCCTCTGTGAAGTATGAGAACCCTGTTCTTGAGTGCTAATATAGTTTTCCCAGACAGTCAGTCCACAAACGGGGGTTCAGGAGTGAGAAAAGACTTTAGCAGGGGAGCAAAACAGTTTAAGACTCAGAGGCTGAGCTGTCAAGAGCAACCAGCCATTTCCTGGACAAAGAAAAAATGTTGAGGAGAGAAAAGGAGAAGGAGAAAAAGGGAAGAGGAGGGAAGCCCTGAAGAAAAAAGTAAGTAGGTCACAAATTTTCATGTGACTAAAGCAAATGGCCAGAGGTCCAAGCTTCTGGGATCTATTGAGAGCTTTCCTATGACTGACATCTCTCCCCTTGTATCTGTGCAGGTTCCCAGTGGTATAATTCCTGTTATACCACTTACCTATATTAGAGGCATGCCAAAGGGCTTTAAATAGTTGGAAGGAAAGTATCTGATGTGTGCCAAACTTTATCATTATTAGAGATTAAGCATTGCAGATAAAACACATCTTTCTCTTTCAGACTGTCCCCCGAAGTGCTCTGCAGTTGTCTCAAATTCACCAGAAGACTAGCTCCGTAGCCCACCATTTCAACTGATCTATAGCAGCTTTGTGGGTAAGGCACTCCAAAGCTATTTCTTATCTCTCTGCCACTGACTTCTCCTGACAAAACACAATTTTCTCTGTGTCTTAGCTCCTGATTTATAGAATGGGAATGTTCCCAACAGGCACATTACAAAGATCAGCCCATTTATGATGTGTTCACACAATCCATGTAGTGTTGTACTTGGGGGGGGGGGTGG